>JAMLFT010003522.1:0-21842 GCA_026544285.1 Pachyrhizus erosus | reverse complement strand
ACTAAAAACAGAAAAAGAAATAAAGAAAATAAAATAAAAAGAAAAAGAAAATCAAAAGAAAAGGAAGAAAAAACGGAGCTGGGGTTCGAACCCCAATCCGTGAGGGAGAGAGAGAGACTCCATTTTGCCAACTGAGCTACCCTACGTGGGTAGCAGTTTTAGCAAATAAGTAATATAATAGGTATAACCACGTGGATATAAAGAAAAAATAAATAAAACGGAGAATGCAAAAGGGGGTTGGTTAGGAATCGAACCCATCCCCCTTAGGCACTGAGAGGAATAGAGGAGTGAAAAATGACCAGTAAGACCACTAGGCCCATCGCTGGAAACTTACTAAAACAAAATAGCTTTATCCTTTTCACGTTAGAACCATCTTCTTCACGAACCACCATTGAAGACTTTATCAAAACTTTGAAAAACCTGCAAACCGCCACCAAGGCTAGGCTAGGCTTGAGCAGTGACTCAGCAAGGCTATGCTCTGCCTAGATGAATAAAATAATCCTCCATGGACGGCCAAAAACTCTATAAAAAGCCTTGAAGCAAAAGTCAAAATCCTCCATTAACAAAAGTCATCATTTCTTCAAAAAAATCCCATATACACCACCAAATCGCCCCAAATTGGTCTTAAACATTTCGTAGAGTTTCCATAAATACGTTGGGAAGAAAGAATTGAAGGAGCAAGCCAAGGAACACAGAATACAGAGACAACCCAAGCCTCCATTAACAAAAAATCAAAGCTTCAAAATAAGGTAGGAGGAATCTTCCTTTCTTCTAATTTAGATTACAGAATCATTTTATAATATGTTTATTTGATTTCTGCCAAGTTTCACACTTTGAAACTCCATAAATCTCTGTAATCGAAAGAAAAGTTCTCATTTTTAAACAAAGAAGAACTCAATTTCAATTGACTAATTAAGAGTAGTTAATCCTTAATTAAACATTGGATTATGTCTATTAACTCAAGGAAGAATTCTAAATGGTTAATTTGGCACAAGCTTACACAGATTGAAAGTACCCAAATTCAAAAATTCTTGGTTCAAAATTTCTCATAGGATAAAGAAGACGACCAAATTACCAAAATACCCCTTCCTTCAAAATTTCTTTTAAAATTATTCTTAATCTATTTTGAGTAATTCAGGCCTCTAATGATCCCTAAAAATTCTAGGAATTTAAACAAAGGCAAGGTAAAAAGGGAACAACAGATCAGGAAATTTATTTTTTAAAAAATTTAGTAAAGAAAAAATTATTTTTATAAAATTCTAAAAATACCCCTACTTGAAGAAAATTTATTTTAAAGCATAATCTGGTTATAAAACTTGAGGATCAACCTTAGAAAACTTTCGTAACATTTTCTAAGGCATAAATTTTTTTTAAAGTTCAAAAATCATTATAAATAAAATGATATTATAAAAATGACCATTTTACCCTTAGATAATAAAATAAGTTATGTGATTCATTCTAAATTCATTTTATGATATGAAAACAATCTAAATTGCTAGGAATTGTAAAAATATTTTGTTTCCTAAGAGCTTAAGGATACAATTCCAAGAAACAAGGTTGAAATAATAATTTTTGAAGATTTTGCTAACATACCCCTATAAATAAATAAATAAAATATTTAGCATTGTAAAAGATTAAAATTAATATAGAAACTTCTATGATTATAGCCACAAATAAAACATTAAAGTATCATAGTAAGAAGGAGACAAGAAAATTCTAAGAACTTTTATGAGAAAAGACTAAAATAACCTTAGACCTAATTGTATTTATTAAATAATGATTTCTTCCTAGAGATTCTATCAAAAAGTTTAGGGAAGAATCCTAAAAACTATATAGCTAGGATAATTAAGCATTCGACTTAAAAAGAATAAGGGTTTCTTAAGAGATATTTAATTTTAAAATTGTTAGGTAGGTGCAATTTTCTGACACACAATTCCAGTAAATGGAATAATTGTAAAATAAGTGTTCAATAAACACTCTTTGGTATAAATGAAATAATAGGATACCATGAAGTATAGAAGAAAAGAAAACTATTACTATCTCAGCTCAAGAAATGAATAGATTGATAAGTCTTCATAAATAAAAGAGATCCCCTTCTAGCCAAGATCAAACCAAGGTGATGGCCAATTAATAAGGAGAAAACAAGAATCTTCAGATTGGGAGATTCTAGGGATCTAGTACTTAGAAGACTTGATTGATAAAAGTAAAGGTAGATAAATAAGAAATGCAAGTGAGACTAAAGAATGGAGAAAATGCAATGGATTGACTACATAAGGTATTTGAGGAATGTATGCAGGCGGTGGAAGTCCTTGGGGGTGTTTAGACACCAAGTTTGTGAACTACCCAGATTAAGGAGTCACAAAGTTGGCTTGGTAAACCCGACAAAGCAGAGCATTACTAAAGTCAGTAGAGAGTATCTAAGCCATGTACCAGCTTGAGATATGTACTTTTGACCGTCACCCAAAGTAATTGCAACTTATGGACTTAATATCACGATTCGCATAAGTCCTTTGGTGGTGGTAGGAAAGAGACAGCAAAAGATCCCTACAACATTAGTAATTTATTAAATAGGACACGAAGCGATGAGATTGAGAATATACAATTTCAGGTATGCTCGTATTGTATGACTATTTAAGAATTGAAGATTCACTCCTACACTAACCCTTTTAGGAAAAGATGTTAGAAAAATTCCACCTATTGTTTCATGTGTCTATAACTCCTTTGTGCGGACGATGGACGAGGGATCCATTATATCATCTAGATACATGCACTGGATACGTTCGTTTTACTTTCTTTCATGCAGCTCTATTTGCTCCCACTTCTTATGGACAGATAGACCTCCTTATTGTGCTAACTCAGGTGGAACCACTACGAGTGTTTGAGTCACCTCCCAGTTTCCCATCACATTCCAGGAGGAGACGACCAAGCAACCTTTCCTCAAGCCGTAATAGGCATAGGGTGGTCAAATCTGCTCCTAGAATTGATTCCTCCAAGGAAGAGGATCCCTCCGAAGATCCGGGAGACAAAGTTTAAATTTTCTCTTTGTAATACTAATGAAATGCTTATGTAGACTTTAGTTTAGATAATGAAGATAAACTTATATGTATGTTTATTTTAGTAATGAAAATGAGGATGTTACAATTGTCCTTGGAAAATTTGAGCCTATCATTATTTTCTTGGAGAACACTAAGGATTTGTCAAAACTTACCTTGATAAAACTAGTAAACGCTTTGTTGACCTGAGAACAAAGAAGAATGATGAGGGCTAAGGGTTTTGTGGAAGAAGCATTGCAAGTTAAATTGCAAATTAACCAAGGAGAGAAAAGCAAGTGGAAGAAAAACAAGAAAAAATTTTGCACACAAGAAGAAACTGTTAATACCAGCAACAATAATGGAGACAAAAACAAAAGATTTCCTCCTTGCAAGCATTGTGGCAAAATGGGTCATCCTCCTTTCAAATGTTAGAGAAGACATGATGTTAAGTGTGAAAAGTGCAACAAGTTAGGTCATCATGTGAGAATCTGCAAAAGCAATCTCCAACACAAGGATGAGGTTCAAGTTGCATATCAACAAAAGGAGGAGAATAAGCAACTATTTGTGGCAACATGTTTCTCATGTTTTTCAAGTAGCAGTTCAAGTGAATGTTGGTTGGTGGATAGTGGTTGTACCAACCACTATCCACCAACCAACATTCATGACCTATGATAAAGAACTTTTCAAAAAATTGGACAGATCATAGATATCAAAAGTTAGAATTGACAATGGTGATTTTATTATTGTTGAAGAAAAAGAGATTGTAGTCATTGAAAGTTGCATGGGTAAAGAATTAATTTTTAATGTTTTGTATGTACTTAAGATAGATCAAAACTTGCTAAGTGTGGGTCAAATGGTTGAGAAGAGATTTAAGGTCATCTTTGAAAATAAGCATTTCTTGATTAAAGATGTCAATGACAAGAAAATTTTCGGGATTAAAATGAAAGGCAAAAGTTTCTCATTTGATCCAATGGAGGAGAAGCAAGTTGCTTATCCAGTTATTGTAAACAGGCATTTGGCAGAAAAGATTGGGCCATTTTCATCATACACCTATGTTGAATATGCAACGTAGAGTTGATTCATGGCTTACCACACTTGGATTTTGAATTACCAAGCTGTGAGGCTTGTCAATATGGGAAGCAAGCAAGATTACCATTCAAACAAGCAACTTGAAGAGTAACAAAGAAGTTACAACTAATCCACATAGATTTGGTTGGACCTTAAAGCACTATTTCACTTGAAGATAGTGTGTATTTTGGAGATTTAAACAGTGGATTGAAAAGTAAAGTGACTTGCATGATTCAAGTGTTGAGGTCTGATAATGGGAAGGGGTACACTTCAAAACAATTTACCATGTTTTGTGATGAAATGGGTATGGAGCATCAATTAATAACTCCTTCACCCCTCAACAAAATGGGATTAGTGAAAGAAAGAATCAGACGATAATAGAAATGGTTAGATGTATGCTTCATGAGAAAGGGTTACTAAAGGAATATTGGGCAGATGCTGCAAACATTGTAGTTTTTCTACTAATTAGACTTCCCACCAAAGCAGTAGATGGGAAGACTCTTTTTGATGCTTGGGATGTGTACTTCATGGAAAATGAGTAATGGAATTCGAATAATGTTGAAAAGATGGCAATAATTGACCCTTTGCAAAATCAAGATGAGTTTATTAATGATGTAGTGTAGCAATTCTTGAACCTACAAGATATTGTGATGCAATCAAGAATCTCAGATGGAAGGCTACAATGCAGAAGGAGCTTGAAATGATTAATAAAAGGAAATATGCAAAGAAGATTCTTAAGAAATTTAACGTGTAGAACTGTAAAAGCATGAACACTTCTTTGTATTAGAACAAGACTAGAAACAAATTATGCAAGAATGATGGTTCAAAACAAGTGGAAGAAGCACTCTACAAAAGTTTAATTGGTTGTCTGATGTTTCTTTTAGCAACAAGACTAGATATCTTATATACAGTAAATGTATATTCAAGATTTATTAATTGTGCAAAAGAATCTCATTTGAAACCAGAAAAGAGTGTTATGTGACATCAAATTTAGTCAATCACAAGATTTGAAGTTGCATGATTATTTTGATAGTAATTAGGGAAAATGTTCAAATGACATGAAAAATACCTCATGTTACTGTTTTAGTTTTAGATCAGGAATTTTTCTCTTGGTGTTAAAAAAAAACAAGTTTAAATTACTAAAAGAAAAACTTGGAATTGTCAATTATTAATACAACGAAGAATGTTGAACACGCATATCAATAACTGTCTATTTTTTAAGACTATTATTTTTCCTTAATGTTATTTATTAGCAATTATATTAATAGTTATTGTTTAGAAAGTTTTTTATTATAATTTTGTCTCTGTTACAAATCTATACTTAAAACATTTTTTTTTTTGTTACAAAATTTGTATTTAAAAACATGTTATTATTCAATAAAAGATATTACATTCTTCTACCTCTTGTTGCTTATGAGTTTTATCATTTACTTTTCTAACAAGTTTGATCCCTCATTTTCTTTAACTAATCCAAGGCAAATCATCAAATGAAACTTTTAAATTACATATTTTACAGCTTTCGTGGTATTCATCATGACAATTGTGTTAGCCAGAAGATGTACACAAAAAATACACACAAACTTGTCATTCTAATTAATCATCTTCAAAACAAACTATAACTCAAGACACCCTTTGTGATGGACACCTAGATGTGGGAAATCAATGAATATACATGTGTTGAATAAGTATAAAGAATAAACAATAAAAAACCAAATGTGGATCGATTTTGAAGAGTTCTCCTTAACTTTTCCAATGATCTTTACCATATTTCAAGAGAGAAGCATATAATAATTCATTCCAAGTATCAGGTACTCCAGGCAAACACCAATGGCTGCAATCTTGTCGTTTAGCTACAGTTTGTTCTTTTGTTGTCTTATACTCCATTTTGTATATAGAAGGATGTCCATCTTTTCTATAATCCGTAAGCCTACTAATGTTCATATATATCACAGGGGTTTTCATCTTTGGGATAACCACATGCTCAAAAGCCCTCATTTTTGAAGGATACTTGCGTAGGTGTTTTCCATTAGAAATTGGCTCAATTTCTTTATGGCATTGTCCTCCTGAATTCCACTGCCCCCCCCTGAAAACCATTTAAGGCAGTATTATAATATATTCATCATGGTGGCATGCCCGATGAATATGAATCAACATATTAAGTATTAATATTAATAATGTATAATACAATTGAGATCACCACCCAAGACAATGGAGTATACATTAACCATTTTTTGTGGTTAGGTTAAATTGTAAATAGTTGGTTAATTTTTTTGATATATTGTTAATTCTAGTAAAATAGTTAAATGGTAAGAAACTAACATGTGTATCAAACATTTTATTAATATGATAATACATTGATAATGTACACAAATACTAATATTGACTATGGTACAAAAACTATAAATACAGTTTCAAGATCAAGAGCAAATGATATTCTGGAATTGGACATCTATTAAGTTGACAACAATACAATGTCAAATATTTAAGGCAAACACGCACATACAATATTATTTTTCTGAAAAAACCCTGCTGAGGTATTTTAAGCCAATCATTACAATAATATAGATAAAAGTGTTGTGTTTTTCATACAATAACTCACAATATTGTATAGAACAAAAGTTTGTGTTTATTTTTCTTTACGACATCATTTATTGTATCTCATGTTTCTCTATCTGTTCTCTTTATGTTAGTTGTAGATGTTATGAGTTGTTGTACAAATAGCATTTCTTTAGACAAAATAGCTAAAGTTTCACCAAAGAAGAAAAAATATTCAAGTAGGTAAAGAGGATCATAATAACTAGCTAAGAACTTTTTAATTATATCAGCAGGTTTTGGCAGTGTATAAATGGATCATGTGCAATGTTCAAACTTAAACATATACTACTACATGGTTCCATAATCTCATGTTTCTAACAAAAAAACATCTTGATTAATATGTAAATAAAAAGACTTGCAGGAGGGTAAGTGAACATTGTGATAGTCAATAATAAAGAGATAAGAGATTTAGCTAGTTTTCATGTCTAGCTATAAATAATAAGACATAAATTTCCAGCCATAAAATTATTTCAAATAATTTTAAAGCATATGTAAGGGAGGCAAATAGTAGCAAGTCCAGACTCTAAACATTTGGCAGCCATGTAAAAGACCAATACCTGAAATGGTTAACTGAGTATCCTCTGAAGAAAACCTGAGTTCGATTGTCATCAATATTCTTATCAATCCATCTAGCCCAAGTGGTCAATGCCCTTGTATATGCATCCAGAACTTTGAGTCTGGGGTATAAGTGGTTTCCTTCTTGATAATAGTCTTTTCTGTAACAATACCGGATGCTAGAAAAATAAAAAATCTCACCAATTGCTTATGAGGATCACAAAATGGTAAGCATTATGTGGCTTAAAATATATAGAGAGTTAAGTCAACAAGAGAGATTAACATCTTGGTTAAAAAAGCAATCTCGAGGGAAAAATTGCAAAATGGTATGCCTCAATTATGTTATAATTCATAAACAATAAGCACTACAAGGCAAAAATTAGAGGTGTGGAGAAAACAGAGATTAAAATCTTGACTGGAAAAGCAGTCTCACATAACAAAATAGTAAGCATGTGGTATACAAAAGGCTCTTTCAAATATCATGCTAAAATTTTATTGTTACTCATCTTCAAGTAACAACACTCTAATCTACAAATTTCAAGGCTACTTTGAAGCATAGAAACATAGAGGCACAGACAACGTAAAAGCAATGTTACATAACAAACAAACTGAACTCACCCCCTAGATGTTTTCTCATGGGTCCACCAATGGCCTGTATTGAAGACTATGATATCAGCATCATGATAGGTTGTAGTTGTCTGGTCCATCAAATCCAATCTTAATGTCTCAAAGGACCTATTTATGCCTTTAAAAGTTGACTCTTGAACAATGAATGGAGAACTAACAAAGTCTACTGAACAATTATAATCCTATAAATATAGCAAAGAAAAAACTTCAATGAGATTTTATTATTAAGTATATACTTAGCAAAATCTCATAGATGTACAAAAAATTTACCTCAAATCTAAAAGCATAAACATCTTTCTTCTTAAATTCTGTTTTTCCTGAAATTTCAAAAACATGTTTCTTGTCCCTAACACTTTGACGTAGAATACAGACCATGGACTGCCACATGTTCCTGTTTAGTGAATCCCCTACAAAAACCAGCCTCTGTCCTCGCAACTTTTCCAGAAAATCAGTTGCATTCAAACTGAGGTAACAAATAATTCACAAACATAAGCAATAAGCATTGATATATTGTATGGTTTAAAATGCCTATCATCATGTGTTTGATAATTGAACTGACAATAAACCAAAACTAATGTTAAAAACTAAACTACACCAAATGTAAGAAAAATAAACTAGGTTTTAATGATTTGTAATTATCCCACCTTTCCTGGCTGAGTTTCACAGACCTAGATTGCAGAATATTCCATAATACATTTAGATCACTACATCCCATAATTTGACCTGTTAAATCATATAATCCTAAGCATATTGAACATTATTCATATTCCAAAAGAGAGTGCTAGGGTAAGGAGAGAAGGGAGTGTATGAGAAACAATTCTCCTTTATGTTAACGTTTTATTCCCTTTCAAATAGTGGGTAATGAAGGGGAATAACTTTTCTTTCAATTTAAAATCTTGTTAGATATATGTTACCTATAAATTGAGCTACCTGTTTTTTTTATATATAAAAAAGATCATAATGTAACTTCTCAAAAGTAAACAAGAATTATGGTCCTTAACAATGTACCCCACTCACAATTTTGTCCATTATCTAACAACCTTGTTTAACTTACTCCTTTTCTATCTCTATTTCGAAGTAAATATAAATTAATTTGTAATATAAAGGCAAATTTGCACATATTATTTTAATGAGGCACATTTCCAAAGACCTATAATTCTTTATCTCTCCGATCTCCCCTTAATAAAAATTCATACACATGAAATGTAACTATTTTTCCCTTACATCCCTTGCTCTTTATGCTATCTAATTCCCTTTTCTTTACATTTCTCTCACCTTTTTAAAAACCTCAAAGCATTTTTAATAGAGAAGACCAAGCTTCTGTCTGTAACTTCTATTTATAGACAGGACAAAAACTTTCAAGCATTTATAATAAGGAAGACCGAGCTTCTATTATATATCCTTCATACCGATTGTTCACCAGCAAGCTTTCATGCTTCATTTAATTTATCATTACAAACACTTTGATCCTCCTTTCCTCCATATTCACACACACATAACAAATATAAATTGTCTTACCACATGTATATTTCCCATTCTAAGTCAATAACATATCTCAATTGTTAGTGAAGAAATAGTAAGAAAACAACATACCTTGGAACGTTACACCCATTTGGTTGCCATTTCCACTTCACATACTCACTATCTGGCCTCCCATTAAGATGGCAATCAAAATCCTTATCGACATGGGGACAAGACCCCATGGGATAGTACGGCTTCGACTCATCCTTCACCCATTTCCCATCAAAGATGTCACAGTCCCTAAGCAAACTATCAACACTAACATTATCACTACTTTTCTTAATCAACCCTTCTTCACACTTTCCCGTAGTATCACCACCATTGCATGTCGAATTTCCCTCATGCTCATTTTCTTTCCTTGACAATGTAACATTCTTCAAAAAAAAACAATGTTTATGTTCCTCGTGCCCATCATGCAAGCTTGCATTTTTCTGATCCCCAATGAGATTTTCCAAAAGGGTTTTCTCCAAACCCTCACTTGACACATTCACTTCAACCTTATGCAGAGAACTCACGAAATCATTAGAAGAACCAGTAGTTGTGCAGGGAAAATGCCAACAAAATGAAGAATTAGAATTGGATCCTTGGAGAAACACTTGAATCTTGGGAACAGAAAGAGAAATGTTGTTGAGCAAGAGAAAAGTGAGAAAAAGGAGAGGAACTCCAATGCCTAAACCGAACCCAAAAGTCATCTTTTTCCTTTGAGACAGAAAGGGTTCCAAAAATTTAAGTTTCTTAGAAGAGTCCATTGAGACAATAGGAACAAACACAAACAAAGCCAAAACATAAAACAAAAACAGCAACAAAAACAAAACGTGTTTTGGGGTTCACAGATCAAAGTCGTTTTGAATGAAAACAGTGTTGAGATGTGAAATATGTGATAAGGGGAAAAAAGGGTTTCGCAGTTTGACTAAACGTGGGCATTGACAGAGACACAGAGAGTGTGAAGTGTGCACTTTGCAGGGTGTAACGTGAATGGAGTGAGAGAGTACTAACTAATGAAGTGTCCCTTCGTCATCGTGCATCATGTTTTACATTTTCATTTCTGGTGTGTTTCTCTTAAAATGTTACAATGAGGTTGACTGAATTAACTAAAAGTAATTGAAAATAAATTATGGGGGATTAAAATATCTAGAATTGATTCTAAATTTTAGGAAATGACGTCTATAATTAGAAATTTGGAATGAAAGGCTTTTTAAACTAATTGTATTTCCTCACCTTCAACCAAATGGGCATGAATTAGGTTTTTTAAAATTCAAATTTGGACCCCAAGAGTTATCCAATATGTGACGGAGAAACACTGCACAAATTAGTTACATCTTTCTGAATTTTCATTTTTGTCTCAATTCAATAGAGTCGAGCAAGAAAGATAGTATAAATTGCAATGCTTATTAATTTTTTCGTACTTCAATAATCACATTGCGTATTCATTACCAAAAAATCCACATTGCATATGTTGGCGTTGAAGAAAGACGTTAATGACAGTTGCTACCACATGCAATTCAAGGTTTGCCATACTACTACTACCAATTTATATAACTACATGGTTTTGCAAATTTTATTTCTAAATATGCATTTAATATTAAATAAATTTAAAACTATAAAATAAGTATAGTAAATATTAATATCAATTACCTTCACATCTAAATTATAAGCATTAATCAAAATAACCTTAATATTTCTTAACAAAAACAACTATTCAGATCAAAATGTAATTAAAATAATGAAAATTTTCAGAAAATAAATTGGTATATTAATTCCATAAATTTCTACTTATATAAATATAATTTGCATGGTAATTTTATAAAAGAAATTATTTATATATGTTTGAGTTCAATTTATATTAGATTAAATCATTTTTCAAAATTAGATTCAAAATTCAATCTAATATGATAAAAATATTAATTTGATAATTTTAAAAAAATTAAAATACATTCAAAGTGTAACTTACTAGTTTGCTTTTTTTTAAAAAAATAAGTGAATATAAATGATCAAATTTCATATACTAAAATCAAATTTAATTATATGTGCAATAATTACTAACATATTTATACCTTTGTTAAAATAAAATCACCAACCAAGGTGAAAGTCCTTTTGTACAATTATCACCTTAATATTAGAATCTATAATCTTATACACGTTAAATGATATATATATATATAGCTTCCTGAATACTTGGATTTAAAATTGAATCCAAAATTACCTACTTAATACATTTTTATTATCAACAAATTTTTATAATGTTTACTAAATAACAAACAAATTTAAGTTAATTAATTTGATTCAGACTTAATTATAAATTTAGTTCCTCAAATGTTATGATGATGTAATTTTGTTAAATCAAATTTTAAATATATCAATTAAAATTTTAGAGTTTTTTTCATTTATAATCAAAACTCTTTATCTTTATTTAATGTTATATATAAATAATTAATTTACTCAAAATATAAAAACATTCTTTTTGTCATTTATTATTATCATAAAAACAATAATTTACTCTTAAAAATTCTCAATTTGAAAATTAAGTCAATATAATCACAACACCTTTGTAGACTACTTAATTCAAATATTCTGAGCCAGATTTATTTTACAGTTATGTGAAATTTGTTTTTAGAGTTATGTAAATATAGTCCAGGCTTATTTTATTTTAGAGTTATGTAAACTTAATTTCTATGAAACTAATGTTTAACTATTGAATATAATTGTATTGTAATATTTGTCTAAATTAATTTCAATAATTAATTTTACATTCTAACAAATATTACAATGGGAGGAATTAATTAATTATAAACGGCAACCAAATTACTCTACGTTTCATTTACATTTTGTAAAAAAAATTAATAAAAAAATTACAAAATTGGAGAAAAAAGTATTCACATGTTCTTTTTAGTATGTTATAAATACAAAATATTTATTAACTTTCTCAATGAGTATTTTTTGTCAAAAAATTTAATTAAGCTTTTTTAATAGAATTTTTAATCATTTTTATTTACAAAATTCGAATTCTACATTTTAATTAAAAAATTTAAATCAAGTATCACGCCTACCAACCTAATAATGAAATTCATGTATTTTATTTAAACTGCTATGTACTTTCTCATTATATAAAAAATGGAAGATGTTATAATTAGAGATGTTAAATAATTTCTTACGAACTTGCTTCAAGTGAGGCCCAATCTGAGACTTGTGTTAAAATTTAGTACTTTTTATTTGTTGACCAAGTAGTGGACCACAAATCTAAATTTTAGATTTACAAATTGTTGGGCCATCCTAGCTTTATATAATTTGCTAGTTAGTAGTTAGATCCATTAATTTGTATTTTCTTAGTTTGTTTATACAATTAAAGTCTAATTATTAATTGTAAATAAATGATTTGATTAACTTGTGTTAAAAATTTGATTAATTTAGACTGAATATTTTAAATTCAGTTTTTCTTAACATAAATATAAAACAAAAATAACATTTCTGTCATCTAAGTTTGAATTTTGATTTCATTTTTATCCTCTATCTTTTTTTGTAATTTATTTCAATCCTCTAATTTAATTTTTTTGCTTCAACGTTTTCCTCGGTACTTCCTTTGTCCTTCGAGTTAATAGAGATATATATTCTTTAATACCACTAATTAAATCACAAAACTGTTAATTTTTAATTTTTTTACAACAACAACAATAAAATTCAATTTTAAACTTCATACAAATTACTCAAACTCCAATCACTAAAGAGACTTTGGTAAATTTTATTTTATTTTTTCCCCAAAGTTCCTTGTTTCCATGTTCCTATTGTTGCTGCGGCCTTTCTTTTTTCACCTCCACAAAACCTCATCCATAAACCATCATTAATGCCCTTTGCAATTATGGGGTTTAAGATTTGGATGATGGTTTCAAGCTAAGTGATGACGGTTCTGTTTGGGCATAAATGACAGGGCATGTCTCTAGAGTGTGTGGAGGCACATGTTTATGGTGCTTGTGTTATTTATTGATTAAGGTTATATAGTGGTGTTGTGTGGGTTAGGAATCTGTTTGAGTGTGGAGGTTGGTGTAGCACCGTTGAAGACAATCACAGTGCATGGAGGTTGGTGGTTCAGCATAGTTATGATTAAAGGAGGTTCACATGTTGCATGATGATTGAAAAAGGAGTTTATGGTTGGATAAAATTTGACAAAAATAGTATTAAATCACAAATCTAACAATAATAAAGGAAGATGGTGGTTCCACGTTTGTAGCAGAATTTGAGAAAAAGAGAAACAATGGCCACATAATGAACCTTAGTTAAAACATTTTGAAACTCAATTAAAAATGATAAACGTTATGTAAGATACATCTATTAAATTGAAAGATAGAGGTGAAGTTGGAGAACACGTTGGAATTGAATAAAGAAGAGATTCTTTATATTAATATTTTCTATATATCAAACTAACTAATATACCTTAATTCAGAAAATTGTTTTAATCTCATACAAACATTGGTTTCAAGTATACGAGTAAGTAAAGATATCCCAAAAGCATTGTGGCTAAATGTGATTTTCAGATGAGTTTCAAAAATCAAATTATATATTTACTTATTCTTAATTTTATAAGATTTCATTTATGCAATGAATTATCATTTTGGAGACTTAGAATGAACAAATAGAAAGTAAAAAAGAAAAGTACCCTCTGACTAGCAAACCCATAAACTGTGATCATATTGTAAAATTTATCAACACTAGCTAATTAATTGGTCATAGTGGAAGAAAACTGACTTCACTTGTACTTAACTTATAATATTAGGGATTTGAATCCTGAAATCGTCATTTTAGGAAGGACTTTACCTAATTACTATTCCTGACCTGATGGTCAGTCTCATAATTATGTTTGTCAATTATTTAATAAAAGAAACAAAATATAAAATATTACAAAAAGAAAACTAATAAAGCATAACATCCTTACACACTTTTGAAAGGGAAGCTGCAGGGCCTGTCACCACGAGTTCATCATAAAAGAACTCGAGATCATGAGGTCATAGAATTCAATTTTCTTCAGAACTTAGCGTCAAAATCAGTTTATGATCTCATCTCATACTAGTTCAATTAGATCTCTGAAAGTTATGGAAAAAACAAAGGGAGATATATAATAAGACATTCTTATCTTACCTTCACTAATTCTGTAGCTGATCAACATGAGGGCTTAGTTGCAATATTTTTTTTTTTCTAAAGAAAATAATAGCTCTAAATTTCAATACTAAAAGGTCATATGCAATTAATCTTCATTTGGATTTTTAAACATACTTTTAAAACACAAATCCTGAATATCCTCTCTCTTGTTACTGCCCTTTAATTTAGAATTCTCTTTAACACTCCTTTATTTGGTGCCTTATTGAGCTTACTTTATGAAGATAATAAAGTTTCCCCCTTGACCTAAAGCAGTATAGAAAATAAGTGCAAAATGTAAAAAGCCATGAATTACGTAATTTAATTTCAACAAGTTTTATGTTGCACATTAGAAAGTAGTACAAGTCTCTTTTTAGCAAAATTTTTCCTTTTTTATTTTCAAGTTAAACAGAATCTAAATCTAACCCCTATTAT
This sequence comes from Pachyrhizus erosus, assembly GCA_026544285.1. Taxonomy (NCBI): domain Eukaryota; kingdom Viridiplantae; phylum Streptophyta; class Magnoliopsida; order Fabales; family Fabaceae; genus Pachyrhizus; species Pachyrhizus erosus. The sequence goes on along the minus strand of JAMLFT010003522.1, from coordinate 6,885 downwards.
AATTTAGTCATCAGTCCTCACTTACATTTTTCTTCTTTTTTGAAGTTGCTTATTCCAAAGCCTGAGCATGTCACGAGTCTTATGGTAACCTACCAATGAAATATAGAAGCCTTTACGATGAAGATGAGTAAAGGAAAATTTTACTCAACTGGTTCTAGGAGATTGCTTAGCCACCAAGACCAACAGTAAGAACTGGTTAAGTGCAACTACGTACAATTTTCTAACATTGATTCAAAATTTTTCTGAAGCAACTAAATCAAACATTCCAACAAAGAAGATACTTATACATGACTTTCCTTTTTCTTTTTACAGATGAATACGAGCATTACATAGCTATTGACACTAATGACAATGTCATTTTTAACATTTAAACTACTCCTTTTAAACAGGGAGCTATAGTGGAAAACCAAGATGCTTGTCACCTAGGACCAGAAAGCTCCATGGCTTCAACTATGAGTGAAGATTCCTCTATTAAATCTGAATATCTTTGAGGCTCACAAGACCGAAACCTTGGTGTCTCAATCCTCTGTGAGGCCTCCCATCTCTCAGCTAAGCCATCCCCTTCCAACATCTTTAATACTTCTGACGTCTTGGGGCGGTGTGAAGGATTGAATTGTGTACACAAGAGTGCAACCTGAACCATTTCTTCTAATTCAATCAGATCAAAGTTGCCCTTTAGATCTTTGTCTACCATTTGACTTAATCTTCCATCTTGGTGGAGCTTCTTAACCTGAAAGTTGTTTGATTCACATTGAACAAAAGAATGATAAATCAATAGAAAGAAAATTTATCTTTAAGACTCATTTACCAAGCAAGAAAAAATAAATTGCAGCTTAACTTAGGTTGCCAATTCTTTTAACATTTTTGTTAACATCGATCCTTACTATTTGTTCATGGAGGTTTAACCCACCCTTTCTAGGGCTCAAGTCAATCAAGATCACTAAGGATAGCAAAACTCTCCTTACAGTTTTTTTAATCCAGTTGCATTCCTAGAACTCAAATTCAAGACCACCAGTTAAGCCAAAACAGTTCCTTGCTAGCTAATCAATGCACTTAAGGCTGATTTTAAACAGCTCAAAATGTAAGGGTTTTATTAAAATAATATTTCTATGATAATTTTGTATTTGTGATGTCATAAATGTTTCCTTTCCAATGAAAACCTTTCACTTTCAGTTGCTTAGAATCAGACCTAACAAGTATTATTGTTAACAGGGCTGTTTTATTAATACCAGCTCCTGTTAAGAAGAGAAATTACTCAAGTACTCTATCCATTAGTATTTCTAGGAAGACAAGTTGAGCATATAAAAGAAGAAAGTTGTTCATAAGTGTCAACAAATCATTCATTGTAAGTTGTGGAAATAAATATATTATTAGAACTTTTAAAAGTTTGATATGCTAACTAAAGGAGAAAAGAGAAGTTGAAAAGAGCGAAAGTCTGGAGAGCATACCCAATCAAGCATTACACCTTTCTGGTTTGCTGCTCGTCCAAAATCTAGAGCTTTATGACCTGTGATCAGTTCAAGCAGCAAGATTCCAAACCCAAAAACATCAGTTTTTTCTGATGATTGGCCAGTGGATAGGTACTCTGGAGCAATGTGACCAACAGTGCCACGCACAGCAGTGGTCACATGGGAATCTCTATGATCCAGAAGCTTAGCTAAACCAAAATCACCAACAACAGCTTCAAAGTCTTCATCTAGCAATATGTTGGCTGCTTTTACATCACGGTGAATAATTTTAGGGTCACATTGCTCATGCAAGTAAACCAACCCTCTTGCTGTACCTAAAGCTATTCTCTTCCGCCTTGCCCAATCTAATGCGGGGTGGCCATGAATATGGTCTGGTACATAAATCCAAAACCAAAGACAAATAAGGTAGAGTTTAAAACAATCTTGAGGATTTAGAGTATAAATATCAACCTCAATCATAAGTAACTTAAGAAAATGGTTGCTTAGTAAACCAACAAAAAGAGAGACAGTAAGTGAGAACTGGGAAGAGAGACGGGCGATAGGTTATCTGAATAGTAACTCAGCATATCTTGTGTTCTATCTAAAGTGGCCAATTAACCCATTCTCAATACATACATGGTTATCTGACTAAAGTGCTTGTTGACAGAAATACAACAATGCAAAATTTGAGTGATCATACAACAGATTATTGTCAGTTGATATAAAACAAGGAGGACACATTATATCCAGTTCTTTGTATACTTGGTTAGGTAAACAACAGTGTGTAATTAACAGGGAAAACGTAAGATTAAACTGGTGCCTTATAATGAAAAGTTCAATGTGCTGACCTTTTAATCTAGAGGCTACACTGCCATTAGGCATATATGGATAAACAAGGAGCCTTTCATGCTGAGTACTGCAAAACCCTGAAAGCCTCAGAAGATTCCTGTGGACAGCCAAACTTATTGTCTCAACTTCTGTCTGAAATTGGATCTCACCACCGGCTGCATTATAGTCCTTTAACCTTTTAACAGCCACAACAGACCCATCATTCAAGCATGCCTTGTAAACTATTCCAAAGCCACCTCTTCCCAGAATGTTCTTTGAATTGAAATGGTCTGTTGCAGCTCGAAGCTCTTTGAATGAATACCTTTTTAAATGACCAAGACGCACCTCTGGATCATAATGTTCTGCCAAATAACGAAATTTTACTGAATTTGCATAAAATAAGAAGCCAAAGAATAAACACAAAAGTGTAAATCATACATCAGAGAAAGAGAACAAAATAAAAACTCTAGAATGCACGATGTATTGGTACAGGAACACAACATATGCTTAGGGCACGTAGGGGAAGTGGATTCATAATGATATTTTGTGTTCAACTATAAAATGCACACAATATACCAATGTGAACTGCTCCTCTCCGATTATGTATAACACCAAATTAAATTTTACAACTAAGATTTCCAACAATTTTTCCAAGCAAAAACAGAATTATGACAATTTTTCTTGCTCATGCTGCAAGAAGTCACCATTACATCTTTTAGTCATATTTATTACATGCATCATAAGTCCTACAGTTGCTTTAATAAACATAAAGTAGTTGGAAAATAATAAAAACAATCAAGAAATAATGTAACATGTTGTGTGGTAAAAAATACACAGAAGTCCATTGGAAGCAACATAGCACATTGTTAGGTAGGAGTAGGTCAATTAACATTGACAGTGTGACAAACATGAATTGAAGCAAGCAATTAAGATGTGAATTCCTTGGAAAAAAAAAAACAAATCCCTAAATGATTGTGTGCTCCAACAGTCCAGCGATGAGCATCAGATCCTTTACAAATTTGGCCACAAAGTTTGCTAATAGTGTGATAGAGATACAATGAAATACAACTATAAAAAGGAAAGTGAGAGAAGCTTTAGCAAGGACTAACCATTGACATCAAAGAATATCTGTTGGTTGCGTCTATACCGCCACCAAACAAGAAACCCAACTATAATTACAATGACAAAAGCAGCACCAAAACTTGCACCAAAAGCAAGTGCCACATGATGGCTTTTTTTACCAGAGTCTGATTGGCCTAGAAAACCAAACCACCACATCTAAGCATGTCATACATTTGTTAGAGGAAAAAATAATTTGAAAGTAGAGTTCAAAGATAGATGTCATTAACACCTCTTAGTGCATCTGGAGGGAAGGAAAGTGGCTCTGGTAAAACAGTAGAACAGTTGTTTGCTTTTGGGCCACAAATTAAAGGGTTACCCACAATCCTGAAGTAAGTAATTGAGAAAGAGATAAACTACACTGCTTTGCTTTAAACTTGAATATAGAAATAAGACAAGGAAATCCTAAATGAACTTACTTTAACGTTCTTGCTGATATTCTTGGCAAGGAACCGCTCAGATTGTTGTAGGAGAGGTCCCTACATATATTCAATTCATAATAGTTAATATAACTGTCTTTCAAAGAGAAATAGAAACTTTAAATTTTCCCTTGGGTTTTGAAGGTAAAACAGAAATAGGACAAGGCAAAAGAGAAAAGTAAATAATGGTGTAACAAGGTATCGGAGACCTACACAAGGGTTAGACCTTCAATGTTGCTAAGAGACTGAGGGCAGGAACCTGTAAGGCTATTATTATTTAACCTCCTGGCATGCATATAAGACAATTTAAATTGAGTTAGAAACACAATTTCACAAGTCACCGCTGAAGCAAGTATCAAACTCACAATCTCTGCAACACTTAACATCAGTTCAGTATAAATGCTTTTTGTAACTTACAAATAATTCAGGTTCTTGAGGCCTCCCAAAGAACTGGGAATCTCACCACTAAATGCATTATTGGAAAGATCAAGTGTCTGAAGCTTTTCCAAGTTTCCTATTGCAGCAGGAATCCTACCAGAAATGGCATTATTCTGAAGCAACCTGCATATGTGTATAATTAAGTAAGCATCGATGTAATAGTCTTCACTTAGTCTGCTTATAACTCTGTTGGAAGTCTAAAGAGTCTTAAGTTTGAGAAACGATGAAGTTGATCAATAACAATTAAGAGGCACTGATGCCAAACCCACCAACATCCAAAGCAAAACCCAGAGATGAAGAACGATAATAAAAATTAGCATAGACTTACACAGATTGTAAGTTAGTTAGGTTTCCAATTCCAGGAGATAGTGCACCAGACAAGTTCTGACTAGGCAATCCCCTGATAAGAGAAAAAAAATCCTTTAGGAGAAAATCAAACAAGCAAAAGCTGTTAGGTTCAATTTCCAATCAAGACCCCTTGAAAGTTGAAACTTCTTCACCACTTTTAAACACACTTAAACACCAAGCAACTTACAATGCAGAAACGGAGCCATCAGGGGAACACGTAATCATCCTCCAGCTACATGGATCAACAGAATTAATATCCCAATACTCCAGGACATTGTGAGGATCAATCAGGTCATTCTTTATGGCCATCAAAGCTACAACTGTTAAATGAATTAAACAGAAGAGGGTAAGAACTTTTATTTAAAAATTCTCTCGTATCTCCAGCACACAAACAAAAAGAAAATTGATCAACCAAAAAAATAAAATAAAATAGGAAAGTGAAGACCCTACTCAAACTCCTTAGGTATGGGGAAGAGGAATAATATTAAGCTCTCTGCTGCTATTTCGTTATAGTGAGGGAATTAGGTAGCACTTAAATTCTCAAGGAAAATGAAAAGGAAACAAATAAGACACAAAATAGCATCATCACATCAACCTTAACCTTCCAGCTACCATGCCTACTAGTTTCCGGCATAATTATATTGACCAACACGCTCAACTTTTGTGCCTTAAAGCATCAATTTACAACCTTTCTCTTCACAAGTTTTACCAAAGATCCCAGTGAACAAAATGAAAAAAGAAAATCCCAAGAAAAACATGAACCTTCATAGTTTATGCCAGAAGGAGAAAGAGCAGCAGTAGAAATCTCCATCAACAGCAAAAGAAGCAGCCCCAGTAGCCAGAAAACCAAACTACTAAGTTCCATACTGTACAATCAGTTCCTCAACTGAGTCTCCCTCACACAACCACAGACCAGTGCTCAAAGCCACCATAATTAACAACTTGACTCCCCATTCCCACAAAGAAGGTCCAGTCTATATCACCTTATCCAAACAGAAAAAGGCACTCTTTGGAATCAGATTCCCACAAAGCAACCCCACTCTCACCAAAACAGCAACTTCTCTCAGACCCAATTCAACGAACATCAAACCAAACAGAACCCAGATGCCAAAATTATTTTTTTTTTCTTTTTTTGCCACCACAACCAACTTGGAAATGGAGAATTTAAATCCAAGCAAGAGGAGTGAGCACCAAAAAGAGCAAAACTTTATTGAGGAAAAAAGAAAAACCCAAGTTCAAGGGTGAAATTCTGAGATCCTTGAGATCTGTGAATGGTGGGTCTGGGTTCTATAAAAAGGTTTGGACAATCCCCAGAAATAATTCCATGTGAGTGTATCGTTGGTTCCCGGTGATAGCACTACCATTATCTTCTTTCTTTTGCAGTTGCAGGGAATAAAAAGGAGGTGAGCATGGAGCAGGGTCACAACCAAAGAAAGAACCAAACACAGGACAAAACAAAATGCCAAAGTGGACACAAATGTAGATGCACTAGTATAACCAGTGACCAAAGACTAGTTTTCAGAATAAAAGTAAATAAATGAACTCAAATTATTTATTATAATACAGAAAAAAGGTTGGTGTGGTTTTATTTTTGAAAAAATGAGATTGGAGTGAAGGGATGTGTGGGATTGATGAGAGAGAGAAATGAGAAATGAGAATAATGGGAATAGGATGAAAAAGAAAATATGGTTGCAGGCAGGTAAGTTTTTTTGGACAGGTCACGTGGTTGGATTGTCTCCTCCTTTGTTTGCTTTTGGCTTGAAAATGTAACTTTTTCAGAATTTGGGAAAAACAAACATCAACCAATGAACACAAATCACATTCTGCAATCTGCAGCTCATCAACTCATGCTCCATCCTGCTTAACCCCGCCTCATTTTTTTAAAATTCCTTAGAATTAACTTTAATGGGATAGTTTTAAATTATTAAATATGTTTCTGTATTATATTATAAGTAGAAAATATTTACTACATCTTTGATTAACGATTGAAAAAGTATTTTTAAGTATTGAATGTATTTTTGAAAAACAAATTTAAGTTTATAATATATTTAATTATGAATAAATTATGTTTTTAATTTGTTATAATTTTTAATTAATATTTAATTGATTTTGATTTATTGATTTTTTAATTAGTTTTTTATATTCATCGTCGAGTATATTGTTACATTCGTTACATGATGATTGACAGTTATTTTTATGATAAAATATATTTTTAATTCTTTGATTTTTTAATTTTTAGTTTTTAATTTTTTAATTAATATTTAATTAATTTTGATCTTTTAATT
>JAMLFT010003521.1:0-21843 GCA_026544285.1 Pachyrhizus erosus | reverse complement strand
GTTAATTTTATTTATTTTGAATTATTTTTATTTTAAAATATTTAATAATAACTAAAAGTAAAGAATCTACGTATAATAAGGACAACAAATTATTAATCATATAAAATTAATTAGTCTTTAAATTCAGTATTATCATATATGCAGATTTGCATATTGAGTATTTTGACATTTTGAAATAAATATTATTATCTCTTTATACTAATTTTTTACATTTTTAGGTTTTTAATTTAATATTTTCAATCAAGTTCAATAATTAGTATTCTTATTTTTTAGGTCTTTCACTTCAAGCATTTTGTTTACTAATCTTTCCAAGATTCATTTCATGATTACTTTACACCAAATTCATATAATTGACACAAATAATTAAAATTTTATAATAACTATTAGACAAAAAGACATAGTTAAAAAATAAATTTAAAGATCCAATAAATAAAAAATTAATTAAAAATATCAAATAATTCATGGAGGTACAAAGTATTTAATCTATCAAGAAGGAGGGAACCCCCCAAATTTTTTTTAATATGTCCATCTGGACAGAAGAAGGGAGAAAAGTGCTCTTATATAATTAAAAATTTTAAAATATCAAAACATTTTTATTTTTACATACTTCTTTTAATAAAAAATTTATGTTATTTTATGTAAATATTTTTTTCTTTTCATCCATTTTCTATACAATTAATTAAATTAACCATTTTTTCTTTCATTTTTCTTCTACAAATAACCTAAAAATTATTTTACTTTTTACTCATTTTTTCACCCTCTTTCCTAAATCAAATAACATTAAGTTTTAAACACCTTTTTATTATAATTCTGAAATTTATTTAGAATATTTTTTTGTCAACGTCATCAAATTAATAGTAGATATTTAAAATTAGTTTTCAATTATGTTAAAATTAACAGCAAGAATTTTTTTTAAGAAAAATCATTTGCATTAAAATAAATTTAAATAGAAAATATATTATCTTTCAGCAAAAAATAAATAAATAAATAAGAACAAAATAATATTAACTTAAAAATTTTGAATAAAGAATAGACAAATACTTACCAGTGTTCTAACATGAGACACTATTACGAAAGTAAAATATATTTTTTATTAAGATGCATAAAAATAAGTTTTTCTACAATTTTAAATTGTACTCTCACATATAATATATTTTACTTTATTTTTGTGTGCCCATAATCTTTAAATTTAACATACAGTAAAAAAAATTTAAAAATTATTTAACAACAATAACTAAAATAATTTTTTTTAAAAGAATAAAGTTTTTTTTAAAGACCAAAATTAAAATGGTCTTATTTTTCAAATCCCACTTTAAATTTAAACCAATTGACGAACTTGGTGGACCAAATAGTGTAAACCGGGTTTATCCAACTTCTTTTATGGACTCTGTTTTAAATTTGTATGAATTTTAAGGTAAGTGAGATCATGTTGATATAATTTACTTTCTTTAAACCTTCCAATTGTTCACAGTTTTTATAGCTAACACGAAAACGGATGATATCCTAATTTAGATTTTTAGTATTAAATACATAAATGTTTTTTTTCCAGTGATTTTCAAAATAAAAAGGAAGACTGTGAGCTACTTGCCTATGTGTAAAGCTTTTTAGTCAAAATTATTATTTTGGACGGTCAACATAATGTGGCAATCAAACCGTTGTTGTCATTAAGGTTGTCCTCTCCTCCCCAAGAAAGCAGCCATAATAAAAAACAAATTCATGAAAAAGCAACCATAGACCCACAAATTCTTACGTACTCTAAAGAATTCCAAAAAATAAAATAAAAATAGTAGCTTATATTATTGGACAATATGTGGAGTATGGACCAAGTATTGGAATTTTATGATTTATATATCATCCATGTTTTTTTGACTAACTCCTCTTGTTTTAAACTCCCTTGACTACATCTGTCGCTAGATAACCGACTAATCTCATAATTTAATCTACATCTCTCGTAAAGATTTTTTTGTTTGTTTTTTAGAGAATATAAATATTTTTTTAAAAGAAAATTCTTATTCGAATTACATAAAATTATTATAAAAAATAAAACTTTTCTACTAAATATTTAACATAAGTATTTTTCTTAAAATGTAAACTTAAAAAGTTGAAATTAGTGATTGAACTAAAATAACTTTACACCAATCACTTCACTCATTACACAGGAGACGGAATTTTTATTTTTTATTTTTAAAAAAGCACTAACCAATTTCTTTCTCTTTACGTACAATTTTTATATAATTTTAAAATAATTTTTATAACATTAATAATTTTAGCACATATAATAATTATATAACAGCGTGAAAGGACAATTATATTGTTAAGTATTAACGCATTCTAATTATTTTTTTGTCTTTTAACTTTTATGTAAAAGTAGAACAAAAATAAGGATAGAGCTGGGCGCCCATAATTTGCAGACTAACAAGTCATGGTTGGCCTGTGAAATGTTGATGGATGGAAAGAAGCATGAAGTGGGCCTGAATGATGGGCTTACCCGACCCAAAAGTTAAAAAAAAAAAAAGGATTGAGTTGGACGGCCATAATTTGCAGACTAACAACAAATCATGATTGGTCAGTGAAGTGTTGATGGATGGAAAGAAGCAAGAATTGGGCCTGCATGGTGGGCTTACCCGACACAAAAGAGCCCATTAGGAGGACATAAAAATATTAATTAATATGGAAAGGTTGGGTTTTGGATAAGGGATAAGGTTTTGATACGCATATCAACCAATGAGATGAGAGGAGCTTCAACAGCCACAACCTTGATCTTGCGTTGAGGCATGGAAGTACTTAGCCACTTTGGTCCCTCACTTGAGGCACTGTGTGTTAACTCTTTGTGGTGTTTCACTTAGAAACTAACAACACAAGGCCATCATGGCAGCTGCTTCTCCAATGGTAAGCCAACTCAAGTCCACCTTCACAAGGACTCTTGTCGCACCTAAGGGCCTCTCTGCCTCTTCACCACTTCACCTCTCCCCTTCTAGGAGGCAATTTAGCTTCACTGTCAAGGCCATCCAATCCGAGAAGGTACTCACTCTATTTCCTCTAATGTGTCTCTTACTCTCTAACCAATGTCCTATGTATGAGCAATCATGGATGAATTTATTTCATTATACTAGTAATTTTAATATAGATTATAGCAATGAATTCGTCTTTCACCATATAATTTACATTATGAATATACATCCGAGTCATTTGTTATCACTACATCTCTATAATGGTATAGCACTGTATACGAAACTTACATGCTGTTACTCCAGAGTAAATGTGCTCATATTTTGCAAGAGAGACTGACTTGTAAATCTGATCGTATTAAAACTTAACCAGTAGTTAAATCTATGGATGCTTCAGAATCCTTTTCAATTGCTCGTTTGAGAATTACAATCTTTAGTTATGGAATTCAATCATCTCTTTCTATCTGAGAAGAACATTTGTATTCATAGGAAAGGAAGTTGTATACAGTGATAGTTAAAGAAAATTATTTTGTTATTCAATTGCAGATGAATCATTACATATTTTTTGTATTAATGAGGCATTGAAATTAAACTTTATATCCTTAGTACTTTTGTGTTATTTTTTAATTACAGTTAGAACTTCACTTCTCTAATCCTTACAATAAAAAGTTGCATTAAAAATCAGCATATAGATTATCATGATTGATCTTAGAATCGAAGAAGGACAAAAAAATTGTCTCATTCAATTAAAAAAAATCCCAATTTCAAAAGAAGCCATTAATGATTTTATTTTTGTTTTGGTTTTGGTTATTGCAATTGCACTGGCAGCCAACCTATCAAGTGATTCAGCCCATCAACGGTGACCCATTCATTGGAAGCCTTGAAACTCCAGTTACATCGAGCCCCTTGATCGCATGGTACTTGTCCAACCTTCCCGCATACAGGACTGCAGTGAGCCCACTACTTAGAGGGATTGAGGTGGGCTTGGCCCACGGGTACCTGCTGGTGGGCCCATTTGTGAAGGCCGGGCCTCTGAGGAACACCGAAATCGCGGGACCAGCAGGCTCTCTCGCCGCTGGTGGGCTTGTGGTGATCCTCAGCATTTGCCTCACAATGTATGGGATTTCATCCTTCAACGAAGGAGACCCATCCACTGCTCCATCACTGACCTTAACGGGCCGCAAGAAGGAGCCCGATCAGCTCCAAACTGCTGATGGGTGGGCCAAGTTCACCGGTGGCTTCTTCTTTGGAGGCATTTCTGGGGTTATTTGGGCCTACTTCCTCCTCTATGTTTTGGACCTTCCATACTACATCAAGTGAAGTGCTTAGCTCTGTTTACTTTTTGTTTAGCTTCATTCTCTATGAATGGACAATGAATGGATGCTTATTTGTGAAATAGAGATGGATGTAAATGATGTATTTTATGACTCTTACCATGCTACAATATTAAATTCTCTCTCATGTTCCGACCATCTCTTAATAGAATTTGTGAATTACATATTGATTAACATGCATGTATTTATTGAATTGCATACAACTTCTTAAAGTAGCATATCATGTTAACATGACAAAAATGGTTGAAGTGTCTCCCACGATGTTTCAAATCCCAATTCTGCATATCCCACTTAAAAAATCTAGCTACGACTATCTATACACAAATTAAAAAGTAAAAACAGTCTATCACATTGAGTTGATAATTGAGCATGTGGATTAACGGGTAAAAGGTTATTTTATTTTAACTAATTGTCTTAAGTTTGAGAATTCTGTATGCAACTATATTAAATATTCATAAAAAAAATTATCATAAACTAAAAAAATATTTTCAATTGAAAATATCTGTAGTTTGTTCTAAAAATATCACGTTGAATTTATAATAACTTTTAATTACGATGTTAACACGTATATGTGTTATATCTTTCTATATTTCCTTAACACTTAGTGTTTGAATTAGCTCATTTGAGTTGAGATTTTTTTTCCTTTTACAACTTTGTCATAAAACTTACAAAAAATTATTTTTCCAAGATGAACTCAATTTCGTATTTAATAGGGTAGAGCAAATTAAAATGAACTTGCATGAGTTCATGGCCAGTTATAGTTTAATGGTTGATAAGTTAAGAATAACGTTATTTCTTCCTTTGGGATTGAAAAAAAAAAAAAAGTCTGTTTTACATTCCCTTTTTTCTTAATTTGTGTCAAATGATTTAACATTTCATAAAAAAAATGTAAAAACAAAAGTATAAAAACATTTTTTTTATATAAAAAATTTACTAAAAATGATTAATTTTCTGAAACATAAAGATCATCAAAATGGATCTTATCTCTTCCAATAAAATCTTTTTTATATGCAGACTGTAAAATCAAATTTCTGTCAACATATTTATAAAAAAAATTTCAGTCTTTTACCAACGCTACTATTTATCAATTATGTGGAATCTTACAACATTGGTGCGTAATAATCGTTTTGATCCTACCTTAATCTCTGCGTCGGGCATATTAATGAAAATTTCCTATCTTGGTTAGTTGGAAAAAACACGGTAAAGAGATTGACAGAAAGTATTTATACTAGGATTAGTTATAAACTGATAGAGATAGTTATCTTGGTTTAATTATACATTTACGTAGAAACTGAATCATAACTAACAACATAGTACATTCAACTCAGCATAATATATATATTTATATCTTCTTAACAATATATCAAATCATGCACATTTCTAGTTTGAAATACGTATAAAAGTAAAACGTCGAATTAATTAGGAGAAGGCTTAACAGGAGATGATGTTTCATGTTTTGCATCCAAATCAGAAAGGTCTTGGTGCTGTGAAGATTGAGAGGATAGAGAGAGGAGTTCAGGAAGAATGAGAGTATCCCATCCTCTCAAGGGGTCAGCAGAAGTTGCAATGCCATCCCAACCAATGTGTGTCACATGCTGCACATCTGTTGGGCACCCTATTTCCATGTCCATTTCCACTTCTTCGAACTCATCTTTTTCCACTGCAAAACATGTAACAAATATATTAAGAGTAAATATTCCATGCACAAATAATATGTGAAGACTGTTTATACTGTATACTCGGATTCTCAATTAGTGCTGAATTTTCTGAAAAACAGTTGTATTCACTCGTGTTATATTTTGGTAAGGGTCATTCACAATAGTCACCAATTTAGGGTACATGCTAATTTGATTCATGTGTTCCATGAAACAAAACCAGGTTGCAGATGCTTTTGTAATTATTGGTTGTTTGTATTAGTTTTTATCGTGGATTTTACCCGTTTTTATTAAATATGCTAGTAAAAAAATAAAAAAAAATACTGTTGTCTAATTAAAAATTGACATTAATAACAAATTTGTTAACTTTTATAATAATCATTTTATAAATTACATTTATTATATTTTTAATTGGTTGATAGTGTAAATTTATTTATACTTAAAATATAGAAAAGTTAAATTCTTTAATTGATTAAATTACATTAAAGTGTAAAGTTTTATTTATGTTGTCATTTCTAATAATAAACTATCGTATTGACTTTTTATAGTATTTATTTTGAAAATATATCTAAGATTATTTTATTATATTTTCTATTGAAAATGTATAAAAATTAATCTCATAAATTAAATCCACACATAAGCCAGCGGATTATAAAATGAAACCATCTTGTTAAATTTCTCACCAAACAATTGAGAAAAATTCTTGAAACCCTTAACCAGCCTATTGAAGCCGTAGGATAGGTTAGGCTTTGGAACAACATCTAGCAGCCTCAACGAGTTCTTCATGCTTTCACCAGACAAAATCTCTGAATCCTCGACGCTTTTAGACCCTTCTGCATTTGTTTCATATCATATGAGTTATAGAAATGAGATCAGATGGAAATAAAGTAATTCAAATATGTCATAATTAAGGGCATGTGACACATAAAAAAAAGTAAAAATCAATCACTTCATTTTAATAAATTTTTGTACAACATTCAAACATTAATTCATGTGATGTACTATACATCTTAATGATTATGTATACTAATTTTAAATATATTAAATATTTATAGGTATGTAATATTATAAAGGACATCTATTTACATTATAATTTATTAACTAATTTTTAAATCATATAAATTTTTAAAACTTGATATACTGAAAAAGCAGTTAATCCAATATGATTGGACTAATAAAATTCATCCTATATGCTTTAGTTTTATATACACACATACATGTATCTTGATAACTCATGTACAATTGTATAATTAACATGTATAGTTGTATAGCTAACATCAATTTTTTTTTTTTTAACCTTTCTCATGTTTTTATCAGACTTGCATGTCTCATATAAATGGGAAAGAGAACATGTATTAATTTGTAAGTGTATGCTTTTATTTTATCCAAAAATAAAGTTGTACAAGAATGATGTAATAGAAGAAGAAAAGTAAAACAATCAAATTAATTATCAGAGGGAGAGAGGGAGAAACTTATTGTTGGAGGTGGTGTATTGGTGTCTGGTTTTGATCTTCTTGGCTGCGGAACACCAACAGCAACACTGGCCTCAGAGATGCAACCAGCAGAGAAAGGAAGAATCACAAGCCTTTCCATTCTTTGTCTCATTCTATCTTAGGGGATAAGATCAATAATCAATATATTGGAATTGGAGCTTTGAGCTACCAAGAATATGCAACCTTTGAGTTTAGATTTGACAAGTACAATATATAGCTAGAGCCTAGGCTTAGCTACCTAAATTGTTGTTATAATATAATAATGAGGCACAACACAATGACTCTCTCTGCCTTTCCCTTAAATTCAATTTATTGTGGAGCATGTTATTATTACGTATAGAAAGTCAAGCTACATCTTATAAATAAATTCGTTTGGTGAGTGAAAGGGACATACACACACATACGCAAGATTGAGATGTGTAAATATGTTTAGACTTAATATATTGTTATGCAATGTATGGTACTGTCAAATCGATGGATCCATCCACTTTATGTGTCTCTAACGAACATCACCTTGGAAAAGTTGGTTGAGTAGTGAGTGACTAAAGCGAAATCAAACCCTATGAACCAAAAAGATTGTATCACATCATAATTTTCTCCTTCAAGTGCTCCCCATAGTCTCCTTTCCTTCACTTACCTCTCTTGTACAATAAGTCATCAATGATATCTTTTTGTTTTAGTTGGTTTATATTATACATTATTTTCTTGTAAAATAAAATGCCTTATCCACGTTCTTTTTGTTTACTTGTTTTGGACTCGAACTAGAAGTAGTGCATCCCAAGCGAACCTCCCAATGAATCTCCAACTCCTGGCGATGGAGACCAAATTTGATATTTCTTGAATACAAAGAAGAAAGACATCATTGATTGTAAGAATTGAAAGTGGATTTGTTGAAGGCAGGTTGAGTTGTCTTCCTTCCGGGACATTTCTTACTAAATTTGATGTGAGTTGATTAACGGAAGCTTAGCAAGTTAATAAAGCTTTAATCAACTCTTACTTAGGGATGAAATTATGTGACAACCTTACCTACATTAAACTTAGTTGAAGTCGAACTTATTTACAAAAACAGTTCAAAGTTTTTTTCCTCAAGTTTATCTGGTTAAAAAGTTACAAGAAATTAAACCTAATAAACTGACTAATGTAAGTAATATAAATTATATAGCAATTATATTACTACCGTTATTATTATTCTATTAAATTTATTTTTAAAATTGTATACTTGGTTTAGTTAGAAAATTAGGTCCATTAGCTTACGTTAAAGACTTACTATGTTAAAAAAAATCACAACAAAGTAAGTTTTAAACAAATATTCAAAAAAGTTATATCCAAGCCTTAAAAATCTATGTAAAATAAATAGATAAAACTTAAAATTAAATTTAAAAATTGTGACATTTTTAAGATAAAGAATAACTCAACTTGTCTAATTTTTACTCTTATTCTAAATCTTTTATTTTTAATGAAAGTTATGAAATTAAAATTTGACACGTTAACAAATGATCATATTTAAAATTTGTTTGTTTGAGTAGAACTGTCAACGAAAAAGTATGAAAAGAGATGTTCCATAAGTAAAAAAAAAAAAGATAAGAAAAAAAATGTCATATCTAAACTTTAAAGAAAAAGTCCATGTTAAATATTCAAAATGGTTATATCTAAGTCTTGAAAAAAAAAAATCATAGCTAAATAAATTTTTAAATACTTACTACAATGATTATTCAAAAAGGTCAAATCTAAGCCTTAAAAAAAAGTCCATGTCAAATAAATAGATAAACTTAAACCTTGGATGTGAGAATCAAGTGTGATTTATTTAAGATGAAGTTTAACTTGTCTTGTCTCATTTTTAGCCTTACTCTTAATATTTTATTTTTAATGAAATTATGAAGTCTATGTTTTTTACAATTAAATTTTGACACATTAACGAAATAATCATAATTTTAGTATATTTGTTTGAATAGATGCATCAATCAAAAAGTATGTGAAGAGATTTTCCATCAACCTTATTTAGTAAACAAAGAAATGAGAGAAAAAATAGGATTAAGATATTATAAATTTGTCTCTTTTTCAATAATATCCTTAAGAACATAATAGGATCATATGCATATATAATCCTCTTTCAATCATTTAATAATTTAATTTAATTACTTTAATAATTTAATTAAATTAGTGTGATCTATTAAAAAATTAAAATGATATACTTACCTTTTATTTTTAACTAATTAAATATATTATTAGAGACAAATATATTTTTACAACACACATTCTTCTATTTCTTTTTTTTTTTCAATCTAAACAACTTAAAAGTTTATTTATTTTTCACTCATTCTCTCTTCTCTCACACTTCTTTCTACTCCTCTTTTTTCCTCTCAATCTTTCAATATACAAATGGAGCATAAAGTTATTTGGGGCACCATGAATCACTGATCGGATGAATGTAGAACCATCTGATGGGTTACATTGCACCACGTTATTCATTATAAAGAATCTGAACGAGAAAACTACAGGTCTAACAAATTCACATTCATGATAGTATTACTTATTGTTCACAAAGACCAAACTGCCCCTGCAATGTTATTCAATCACTCAAAATAATGGTTATCTTATCTCTATCTCAACCAATTATATATTGTTCATTTAGGCTATGATTGGTGCAAAGCAGTAAATAACAAATGATGCGTCCATATAACTGAGAATTAATTTATCCTATAGGAGACAAAAAATATCAAGTGGTTCTTAAGCTGTGTCTCACCTATAACGACCAAAACAACTTAAATAATAATACACGATCAAGTCCTTTTCTACATTGCCTTTTTCCCGTAAGTTGTAATGTTGATTAGTAGAGAAGTTAAAACATGCACAACCACACATTGATAATTACCCATATCAATTATTTCTTTCCCATCCAAGACATGAGGAAAAATAATATCAGTGCCGTTTCTTCTGTTTGAAATTATTAATCACAATACTACCTACTACATTTTTCATTTACTTCAATTCAATATCCCGAATTTATCTACTTTATAATTTTTTTTCTGTGAGTTCTGCCTGAAATTTCCATTTTTGTGGAATGGAACAACAGTCTTCAAGTTTTTCTGTTGTTAAGAACTAGATTGTGCATATTACTAATACATGAGAAATTGTTAAGTCACCGAGCATTAAAGAAATTCCAATTTGAAGCATTATCAATCCAAAAGAAAATGCATTGTGCTTTGCATGATTATAGCAAACATGAGATTGAGCAAGGAATAATTAAAGTGCTATTGGCTTAGACAGAAGCTACAAAACCAGAATCTAGATAACTAAGAAATTGTGCCAGAGCTTCCTTGATGTACACGATCTTGAGTATCACGATTCAGAGTTAGGTGAGTCCTCTGTCAGAATATGGAAAACATAAGACATGATAGGCAAGTCTAAAAGGCTTTACCTTTCAACCAAGGCAATTAGGGTTGCTTAACATGCTGGATTGAACAACGCATACAGAAAGGTCTTAGATTCGGTCTCTGCTCATAGACTTCCATTAATAGGTCATCTATAAGTATCACTGCAAGTTCTTGCTTAGGTTTATACCATGCAAACTCCCCTCCCTGCTAAACTTTGTTACCCCAAAGAAACTTCTAATCAAATTCCATTCAACCAAAAGTTGATTATTGAGCTGGACAGAGGTGGAAAATAAAAGAGCATCACATTCATTTGAAGTACTAGACATCAAACAGTGAAACCATTCCAATACCAATGATTTATCCTTGTCAGTTTCTGGCATATATAGCTGAGTAATTGAGGTCTTAGGAAGTTCCGCAATTTTTTATCTCACATTGACCAGAACCATCAGAAGCTGCTTCCACATATTTTTACTTTTACTCTTTTTACTTGCATAGTTGCATTTGCATTTTTTCATGTTTAATAAATTATGCTTTTAAGCTATTTAGTACTGGGAATTAAACACTTCCTTTTTCGAACTTGCAATATAAATTTCCCACTATTTTCCTAAAACATTTTCCACTATTCCATTGTTCTTACTTAACTTTTACTTTTTTAACTTTAGGTAGACTAACAGGATGACTTAATTTTAGTTCATCAACAGTAAAGGAGAAATTAGGAACTCCAACCTGCCAGTCTTATCTTGCCTTGGCTCAGGCGATTCAGGCCATTTTGAGTGCTAAATCCCAAAAATCATTTTTTTATCACAATAAAATTGCTGTATATAAAGCCCATTCCATGTTTTGGCAGAACTTAACTGAGTGAGTGTCAGAATATAACTATCATCTGATCTGATGCTCTACTTCATATTGACCTTGTATTAGCATACAGAGGATGATATCCCTCATAGGTGATATCAAGATTGAAATGATTGGTCAGTCTACCATCTGTTAACAAAATCAATGATGTTAGAATAATTTTGAAAATATGAACCATAATTTTATGTAACTGGAACCAACAGCACAAGAGATTCCTTGCTATCTTTTTTACTCCACTGCAACAAGTCTCAGATGGACTGATAAGTTGAGATGTACATACCACACTATAAAGTTATGGTGAGTAGTTTCAGAACATTAAGACTATATTGTATAATAGTATTTGTATGTTTTACCATTGTCACCAATAATCTCCACAAGAGCAACTACCATGCATAAAATGATGGAATCTATGAATATCTCTTATAATTATTTTGCGATCTAGAAGCTGAGAAGCATATTTAATGAAATTATGGCAATCGGTACAAATGCGGAGATTCTTTATAATTCGAATTGAGGTCCTATTGGCAGTGTTAATGATGCCAAAGACAACTGCAAGCTTTTCACTGTGATGACTAATAAGTACTTCCCCTTGTTCTTCTTCTACATCCTGCAAGACCAGTTTCACATCAAGGGAATATCCAATTTCCTTCAACCTTCCAATTAAAATGTCCAGATATGAATATATCTCCTTGTCTTGAGGGTGAGACCTATCTCCCATGACAAATGTGTGGATTTGATCCTTTAGTTGAATCCAAGATTGACCAGGCTGCTTCTTGACTCCTCTTTGATGCATTAAACTCCTTACCCTGGCAGCCTCGTCCCATCTATGGTTAGATGCACATATATTTGATAGTAAAATGTAGGCTCCTGCATCAGATGGTGCAACTTGAAGTAGCATTTCAGAAACCCATTTTCCCATTTCAACGTTTTTATGAAGTCGACAAGATGATAAAAATGATTTCCACACAGAAGTCAAGTGAGAGATACCGTTTTCAAAAATAAAGTTCTTCGTCTCAATTAAGCGACCTGCTCGACCATAAAGATCAACCATAGAAGTGCAGTGTTCAACTCCAGGATCAATGCAATAAGTATCTTTCATCATCCTAAAATATCTACAACCTTCTTCAAGCAGCCCTGCATGGCTGCATGCATTTAAAACCCCTAGAAAAGTAACCTCATTTGGTGTGATACCCTGATTCAACATTTCTTTGAAAAGACCAATGGCCTGCCTTCCTTGACCATGCAGCGCACAGCCAGATATCATTGAAGTCCACAAGACAATGTTTGGTTTGTTGATTTGTCTGAAAATCATCCGTGCATCATCCAAACTACCAGATTTAGAATACATATCAATTAAGGATGAGCCAACATAATCATCTATCCTATGCCCAATTTTCTGAATGTAGGCATGTATATGCCTCCCAAATTCCAAAATTCCAGCATCAGCACAAGCAGAAATAACAGTTGTAACAGTTCGAATATCCACTACAACAAGTTCACGAACCATTAACCTGAATGTTTTCAAACCATCTTCATAATTTCCATTCCAAACATAACCGGAAACCATTGAACCCCATGAAATTATTCCTGCCTTCGGTTCCTTCCAAGTAACTCCAACATTCCCTTTTCTCAGAAAATCCAGAGGAACATCTTTGAGAACAATAGATGCCTTATCCATTCTCCCACATCTACAATACATTTCTACGAGCGAACTCCTTATAAAACCATCATTTGCAAAGCCAAATTTTAAGATCATCCCATGAAGTTGTTTTCCAAGCTCCACAAGTGATAAAGAGGAAGCCAAAATAAGAGCTATGGAAAAAGTGACCGCGGAGAACTCAGTCCCACATTCCACCATACAATAGAGTAGTTCCAGTGCACGTCTTTCATAACCACATTGCATCAACCCATCTATGATCGTATTCCAACTCACAATGTCCTTGTAAGGCAAGTTCCTGAACATGTCAAGAGACTTCTCCACATCTCCTGCACGTAGATATGCACCGATCATTATATTCCATGACACGACATCCCCCTCATTCATCGACTCAAACAACTTTTCTGCGTATTCAAAAACCTTGCATTTCAAGTAAAGATCAAGAATAGAGTTCCCCAGCACAACATCTACATCAACCCCATTTCTGAGCATCCACGCGTGGATTCCCTTACCCAATTGAAGATTGTTGTCAAGTGAACAACATTTGAAGACACTGGACAAGGTATATTGATTTGGACAAGCACCCTTTGCCTGCATTTCTCTGAAGAGGCTAAAGACCACCTCTGAAGAGCCAGCTCTGGCAAAACCCGATATAAGGATGGTCCATGCCCGAGTGTTTTTGTGGGGAATTTCATCAAACAGCTTCAGGGCATGGCCCATATTGTTTGATTTAACATACAGGGTTAAAAGATGGCAAGCCGAGTTCGAAGTTTGAAGAGAGCCCTTCTTGACGGAGAGGGCATGAAGGTTACCCGGTGGTGGTGGACCATTGGATATGGTGGAGTGATATAAGGAACATGTTTGGCACCAACGAGGGCGAAATGGGGTGGTAGTAGTAATGCGATAATTGGTCACCGAAACTAGAAAGACATGGTTGGCGTATATCCGAAAACATGACCCAAGACCCATAAAAAACAAGTGTTGCCACTCAACCTAAGGCTCTTTGTAAAGCTCATTCATTGAAACAAGAAGATATTCTTTTAGATTTCGCTTCGGCCTTCTTTTTCATCATTTTTGTTCCCATCGAGCATTGCAAAGGATATGATAGGTCAAATTTCCAATGTTCATGACTACAATGTTCATTATAATTGTCTATGATGCTTGATTAAAAATTATATGTCATTTACTCAACCCTATTAACGGGGTCTTTTGAAATATTTTAGCATTATTAAATTAGTAGTGTACCTCCTAAATCCTAAACCTTTGTTTAGGATTCACATGGCCACTTAATCTTTTATATTTGTTGATTACTATAATTTTTAAGTTAATTTGATAAAAAAAAATATGAAAGAATTTAATACTATAATAGCTTCATATATTTTTGTTATTTTTTATGTGAGCAATCTCTACTGTTATTCATTGCTAAAATCTTACTAAACATGGCAAGTCTTACTAAGCATGACAAGACAAGTTGTTAGAAATGAAAATTTTAATCTACTTTAATCAATATTGCAAATTACCGAATATTATACATTTGGTTGAAAGAAATTAGGAAATAAAAATTGGAGAAAATCTTTCTAACTAATGTCAAGAATTTGAAGGCATAGAAAATTTTCAATATTTTGAAGACATTAAAAATTTCACATTGAATTGAAGAAACACTTTAAATTATATTAATTGGGATATGTTTGTGTATAAAATGAAAAATATAAAAAAGAACATTTTTAAAAACAAGTAAATAAAATAAGATATCCAATGAATATAACTCAATTATTAAAATACAAGTTGATTTTTTTATCTAAAAGTACCTGTGTTTGATTCTCACATAAAATGTCCTTGAAAATGAGCAAAAAACTTTAATGTGACTAAACCTTAAATTTAGGATTAATTTCATAATTGACTCAAAAAATCGAAACTTATTATAACTTGTGAAATATCTTGGACTTCAAAAAAAAAAATCTAATTATAATAATTAAAATAATAAATTAAGATAAGAGAATTTGTCAAGACGATGTTAAAAAAATTATTATCAAAGGTGAAATCTTTATAAACATTCAATTTATAACCATCATAAGTCAAAATCTCAATAGTGAGATAGTAAGATTGAATGTTAAAATCTTTACAATAAAATTGGAAGTTAAGTGGTTTTTCATTTTTGTTTTAAAGTTTTTAATTGAATTTTTAGCTTGATTTTTTTTTTTTAAGTTGTTACAAACTGAAATGAATAAAATGAGTTAATTATTTACAAGAGTAGTGGCGACGGTGACAATAAAAGTAAGAGTAGTAAGAATAATTATAATGACAGCGGTAGTAGCAATGGAGATAACAATAGTAACAAGAATAGTAGTAATAGCATTAATAGAATTGACAATGAAAATGATTGTTGTAAAAATATATTTTTTAAAATTAAAAACTAAATTCATAAATATTTTTTCTTGATTTTGAAAATGAATATAGGTCTAAAAGCGTACGTGGTTACATATTATACATTAATATTCGGCTTTTATAGAGCGCAACAAGTCAAGGCTGGAATATTGTTTATGGAGAAAATGGTTGAATAATTAAGGCGTGCTCCAATTGAAGCTACTATATTGGGGTTCAGGGAAGGACTAAGAAACCAAGGAAAGATTTATTTGTGTTTGGATTACCTTTTAATTCAACTAAAATCGATTCTAAAATTAAGTTGAAGCTAAAGTAATAAATAATTGCTACAACTTTTTTATCATGATTTTTCAAATCGTTATTGATTTGGTGGTTTAGCTAGTTTTATACTTGGTAGTTGAAATAATGCATTAATAAAATCTTTGTGCAAATTAAAATAAGTTACAACTCCTAATTATATATACATACTCTTTGGACATGCGAAAATGCGTAACCCAACAAACTAATGTATTTATTTATTACGAAATCATTGTTTTCAGCATTGGCAAAGAATAAATTATAACAATTTCAGCACTTGGATAGCACACAACTAAATCGAAACCAGGCTAAGAAAATAGTAACAGTAACGAAGAATAAAAGACAAATTAATATTTTGATTCTTCTGAAGACGTAAGAAGTACGACAATTTCGTTCTATCATTAAATTTTTATGAAATTGCTTTATTATTAAACTATAATGCTTAAAAACTAATTTAAAATTTAAAAACCAATTTATTAGTAAATTGTATGCAGTACTTGATTAACACACTTTTTACAAATTCAGAAACTAAATCAAAATTTGTTTATTCAAAAATAAAATTTGTTAGTAAATTGTATGCAGTACTTAATTAACCTTCTAGGAAGGGACATTGAAAGCACAAAACAAGACACGAACCGTCGACTATTCCGAACCACTAGTGGGTTATCCATCCTTCTAAATTCTAATAGTAAAAACTGATCCGGCCACAAAACGTTATCCTTACTCCAAGCAATAAACCAATAGTCGATAATCAAAATAAAAAATTAGCTATCCATAAATCATTCAAGTTCAAGCTCAAAGTTAAACCACACAAAAATGGGCCAATTGTGAAGGCACCGTGAAAAGAGGATAGTACTTTTACCTTTAGAAAATAATAATAAATAACAATGTCTGTCTACGTGCTAATGTGAGGAGGAGACGAAAACGTAAAATATTATACAAAAAAGAATGGGATTCAAAATCTCATATTCCAGTTAGTATCGAGCTTTCCTAGGGAATAAGTACAGCAAAATCTACAATAAAGACAATTGTGTGGGAAAAAAAAAAAGCAGGATAGAAAGGCTTCAAGACATTACGAACCAAGATCAATCTGCCCTTAGATTAATCATAGAGGCGGGTAGAAGTATGAAGATATGGAAAAGCCTAGGAAGAGCAAGCCACCAACAGTGGCTACTGAGCGTTGGGAAATCTTAGACGCCAGCATGCTTCCTCCCACCACTGCCAGCGAGGTACAGATGGTGTGTCCTATAGTGGCCCCAACTGCTACTCCTATTGCATTTTTGTGGGTCGCCAGCTGCAGAAGGAAATTAAAGGACATGAAAAATGTGGGGAAAAAAAGACTACTAATGCTGCCGACAAAGACTAAGATATAAAATCAATCGTGAAAGTAGAAAATGTTCAATGATCTACAGGGGATCGGTTTTCTTACTGCAATTGTCGCTATCTGGCTACGATCACCCCACTCAGCAAGGAATGTTAAAATAAAAGACTGCATTAAAAAAAAAAAAAGATAGTATTACATGTAGTGTAAATGTGATGATTGTCTCAGTCAAACAAATGATGCAAAAGTTGCACTTGCCTCCAAAAATATTGGTGTACAAAATCTTGAAAAGAAGCGCCGAACTGAAGTTTTCCCTTGTCCTCCTTCCAGTTTTTCTTCAACCTAGTTAACAAGAATAATAAATTCTTAGCATGTAACAAATTTGACCCAGATAGTTTTTTTATTCAAAAAATTAAACCAATTGATAAATCAAAACTATAGAATCCTTGCTGCACCATGTTTACAGGTAATTAATTGAGCCCCCCTCCCCATGGCAAGTGACCAGGTGGTGTAACGGGGAAACTACAATTAAAAAATAAAACAGCAAAAAAACTAGCATCTATGTGAAAGAAGAGCTCTTAGCATATTTTAAGATGAGGAGTACTAACAACACACACTCAAATACACTCTTGCAAACAAATTCTCTCATTAGTTAAATTTAATAAAAACTAAAAAACAATGAGTGGAGTTCATTACATAAAGCGTGAGACCTCACACGATTTTACCAAAATTTAAGCAATAATAGAATGTGTTAGAGAGTGAATTGCTTGCGTTTCTCTTTTAACATTAGTAAAGCCCGTCATCAGTATTTTCCTATAAAAGGTCATAAATGCGTACTTCTTCCATTTCTTTCTTCTGTGAGGATTTTGAATCTGATGATCTCCATGCAATGTACAGTAACCTTAACCCAAAGAAAGCATAAAGAACTGCAAGTGACAAAAAAAAAAAGGATAGGATTAGCTTCATCTTACACAAAAAAATGAACTTATAAATGAAAGTAAAACCCATCCATAAACACAAGATAATGAATAGAAATTTGGAAACAAGTAAATCACTAAGGTATAAATGGCAATCCAAAAACAAATGGCTCACAATTTGCTGAGTAGCACATAATTTTGACTTATAAAACCACAAACAAATTTTAATGCACAAATATTAATATCATTTACAGCTTCTGGCTTTCTATTGCTAACAAAAATTATCATAGACTTTATGCCAGAAAAAGTTGGAACAGCCACAAATAAACAGCCAATGAAGTTAAACCCATATTATTTCTTTACACTAAACACGATCAAGAGTTTGGGTGAACCCCAAAGGATAGGCACAAATGGAATGAAATAGACACAATCAACTAATACCGAAGCATAGAATAGTACGTGGAATTAAACAGCATCAGTCAAGAGCATTGTCACATCCCTAAAATATTTGAAAAGTGCAAATTATTATAGGCCCATAGCTTCTATAATAGGTGCAGAGTACAGACTCAGGCCCTATAATTCAAAATAATTACTTATCAACCTGCTTTTTTGCAAATTTCGCAAATTATAATATGCAAATCTGCTCATCAGTAAGTATCAAACCCAGAAATTGTACCTGTAGCTGCACTATTTGTATGCTTCCTAGAAATCAAATTTGGTACAATCCTGCCCAGCCCTGTAGAAAGTACCTAATTGACACGTACAATAACTTTAATCCTGATAACATTGATAAGAAAAGTTAGAGCACCCAGAAATAGTGCTCTGTAGTTGCAGAAACCATTCCATCACAAACACCATGAAAAAAGCATCCCATGATGAGAACAACAAAGCAGAAATATTGAAACCAAAAGTCAATTTGTGTTGCACTTACTGTCATTATAATCAGAGCACTGAGCGCACCAGATAAGACAATTGACTTAGGGTGACGCATAGCCATAAGAGCTGCTATTATAAATGTCTCATCCCCAATCTGGCATAAACAGAACATAAAAGAGAGGTATCATATATAAAAAGCATTCTTAACGACTTGATTGCTCCTATTTGTCACAATATAGTCAGCATGGTTAGCATTAGCTAAAGACTATTTGAGTTAGTTTGCCACGTTATCAATTAGTAAGTAATAGGCTAGTTTCTCTAGCCTATATACATATAAGTCTCACATTTGCTTTGTAATTTGTATCACACATTTCACTCGTTCATTTCAATTTCAATTTACTCTCAAAATACTTATCTCTCGAATTTAACTAGCACTAGTCAACCTTCACGAATCTTTACAATGCAATGCGACAAAAAGAAAATATAACAAAAGGCTCGTATTATTGAGATCCATTTTGGATCCAGTGA
This sequence comes from Pachyrhizus erosus, assembly GCA_026544285.1. NCBI lineage: Eukaryota > Viridiplantae > Streptophyta > Magnoliopsida > Fabales > Fabaceae > Pachyrhizus > Pachyrhizus erosus. The sequence goes on along the minus strand of JAMLFT010003521.1, from coordinate 2,206 downwards.
AAATGCTCGACAACACACTAGCTACAAATAGATAGTTAAACACAAGCTTTGTTAAACTAACCTCACTGACAATGATCATCGATAGACTTGCGAAAAATGCATCGAAGAGTCCAGGACCGGTGGAATCCAAGCCAAGAGAAAGGATCGAATCATTCTCTATTTCGTTCAACGCAATCTGTTAACAGAAAGCATGCAAACATTCATTTCCAGTTTCAACGCATTTGATTCAGTTCTCTCCACAATTCAATCGAACCGAACGAAACAACAAATGACGGTAAAAAAAAAAAAAAAAAAAGTAAAAGAAACAACGGATGTTTACTTTGCCGCGGCGACCGAGATCCATAGATCCGCCGGAATCTTCCTTCACGTTCTGAACGAGAGAATCCTACAGACAGAAATCAAACACGTTATGGCCGTGATTCGTGAAAGAATCGTGAAGAAATCGCGAAGAACAAAGGACACGAAGTTGACCTGAGCGAAGGTCGGTGAGAGGTTGAAGAATAAGGAGAACAGAAGGAAAACGCGAAGAGCGAGAAAGATTCTTCGATTGTTGAAGCTCGGAGCCATTGTGAATTTGTGACGGTTGAACTTGCGAGGAAGAAGGAAGTCGCGGAGAGAAAATTGGCGGAAAAAATATTTTATCAGGAAAGTGGAAAGGGGAATTTGAGTGAAAAGGATGAAAAGTAAGCGAAAGAGAATAGAGATCTCAGTTCGCGGGATCTGGTTTTCGGATCTGAATTATGAAGAAAGTTTGACGGAGAGAGATCCTGTGCAGATCTCCGAACAATGAATCCATTTCTTCGTGCATTTTATATGCGAGTCTATTCTGCCTTTGCGAGTTTCTGCAACTAACGAGACAAGAGCCACATAACGCGCTTTTTCCCTTTCTCTCTGTCTCTCGGGTCCTCAGTGCCGAAGAAGCCCACTTCAAAAAGGGTCTCGGCTTGATTGGTGGAATTAAAATTTAAAAATTTGTTATAATATATTAAAAATTTAAATATATTTTAATTTCTCACAATTACGTTATTATTTTTTTAAAAAAATAATTTCGAAAATATTTTTTTGAATTTTTTTACGGTAAAAATCATAATAAATCTTGTATCAAAACTGTAAAAAAAATTGAAAGAATATTTTTTAAATTAAAAAACTAAAAAATAAATTTAAAGTCAGGATAATAATCTAAATTTGAGGCTAAAAAAATTTATTTAAGTTCAATAAAAATTACAGTTAAAATATTAATAACATATTTTAATAAAAAAATTATTTTAAATTTCTCCGTAAATATTTTTTAGATATTAATTCATATTTTTCTATAAAAATGCTAATTTTTCTGTATTATTCTGATAAGCCTAAGTTAAGGGTTCCTTATTTCAAAATTAAGAAAATTAGTTTTGATAAAATTGATTTTAAATTAATTAATATAACTGTGGTGTGTATTTAAATTAATGTCAATCATAAATTTTACATTAATACATGGGTTATTTGTCTATTTATATTTATATCTATATTTATTTATATATTTTATTTTTTATATATAGTAAAAGAGATTTTAGATAATATTAACAATTTATCAAAATGCAAATCTTACAATAATCATTTAATTGAATCATATTTAATGATCTTAATTATATTTAACAAATAATTAAATTATTTACATTAATATTTATTACATAAATATTATTATAGCACTTAATGCTTTTTTTAGGATGCACAACTTAATATAGAAAAAGAAATCCTAAATAATATTAATTATTGATTGAAATGCAAATCTTACAATAATTTTTAGATCAAATCATATTTAATGATCTTAATTATATTTAAGAAATAATTAAATTACCTATATCGATAATATTTATTACTTAAATTATCTATATCAATAATATTATTACATAAATGTTAATGAGACACATAGAGCATCTGCATCCATAGTTCTTTAATTTGGATAGTTACCTTACTTTTTATTATCCCACATATCATATAAAATTTAAGAACTTGCATAAGGTTTTACTCTTATAGCAAAATTCATTTTAGGTTTTTAACTGCATTTTGATAGATCTCACAATGGACTTCGTATTTTAAATAATCTTATTTAAATATATTTGTAATATAAATTAAATTAATTATTTATATAAATTATAATTATTAAAATATTAATTTATATAAATACGAATAAAAACATACAAAAAATATTAATAAATTATTTTTT
>JAMLFT010003520.1:0-21884 GCA_026544285.1 Pachyrhizus erosus | reverse complement strand
TATATTTGTACATGTTCTATTGTTTGTTGTGTATTGGAATGAGAAAAGTTTTTTACTTTTTTCATGGGATGACTTCGAAAGAATATGACCTTATCTCATTTCCCTTATTTTTTTTTAGATGGACCGAATCATTTGAGATCTGGTAGTGGAGTTCAACCTAGATGGTCAATGGACTCAATTATTAAAGCTTAAAAGGTATCGTTACCACGAAGAGATCATTGTTCATTTCTTCCTACATCAAGACTTACAATTTGTATTGTTTTTGTTACGATTCCATTATTATTCCTAGCTAGCCTTGAGCACTTTTATGAGGAAGAAGATGATCTAGAAGAGAAACTAAAGGAGGACTTGATGGAAGGATCATAGGAGGATGTATATGAAAGAGATTTCAACATACTCGAGGAGGCTAAGATTGAGGGGATGGAGGTTTCTGAGGGAGTTATCTATTTGTACATGGAGTACCTCTCCCTCAGTAGGAGACTTATGAGGACTTAGCACTAGACTTTTCTTACTCTTCAGAATGGTTTATTGGTTCTCCTTGGTACACACTATCTTCTTTGTTTGTTAATTGTTAGAGTGTTTACTTGTTCCTTGATCATTTCAACAACATAGAAGACTATTTTAGGGATAATGAGGGTAGATATTGGAGTTTTTATAGGTGTTGTTCTGATGGAGTAGATTGATCAGTATTCTCTATTGGTAGTTATCTTATGATATTTAGTAGATATCCTATGAATAATTCAATTGTAATAAACTTTTGATTATGTTTATCAACTTATTAAGAACATCTTGAATAATGATTAAGTTATATTTCTTTTCATATTGGTATCTATGCTTTAATTTCTACAGTGTTAAAGATGTTGTCAAAGATACAAAAAATTCAAATGGATTTTCATGAATAAATTAAATAAGAGTTTTATTAAAACTAAACACAAAACACTTCATGTATGTTTTAGAGTAATGTAACAATGGATGTTATAAGATGTTCCATAATATGGACAAATCTTGTAACTTAGTTATGGGTAATTGGATTTTGCTTATGCATAGTCTTTAGATAAAATTTGGGAGACTTGAAATTGTTAGGTGTTTAGGCACAAGCTCACAACTTCATCCCATATTGCCTTATGTGTAGCCAATTTGGTGAAGGGTTAGAAGATGGTTTTGAGTTTCAATGGAAGGCAAAGTGATACTTTACCTATTGGAAGGAATAGTGGAGATGTTCATTGGTCTTCTCCTATAAATGATGTGATGAAGTGAATGTTGATGGAGTTTTCTTAAGTAGCAACTTGATTATGTCTTATGGTGGTCTTTTTCATAACAATAATAGTTTATGCTAGGATTCTCTCACAAAATCAATGTTTGTAGCATTGCTAAGTTATGGGAAATATTGATTAGCATGAAGAGTACTATTAATCATGGTTTTTATAATATCCACATTAAGTTTGATTCTTAAACAATAATCAACTTGATCTAAGGAGGTTGTCTTTCTTTATATGCTTGTTATGCATTGGTTTAGAGTATAAAAAAATATAACGTCCTAGTTTGACTAAATTGAATTTTAACATATTTTTTGTGAAGTTAACCAGTTGGTGAGTACTTTAACAAAATTTAGTTTATCTCTTTATTGTAATTGCAAATTTTTTATTTTAGTTTTAATTTTTTTTTTGTCACTATCTTATTAGGTAATGTATCTTTTGTTAATTTCTCTCAAGACTATTCATCATTTTTTATAAAAGTTAGGCGCTTTTCATTCACACAAAGAAAAAGAGAAAAAGTTATCTCATGATTTATTAAATAATAAAATAAATAAATTTTTATCATATACATCTTTATTTCATTTTATTTTATTATCTTATAATATTTTTTTAATCAAATATAAAAACATTTATTTTTGTATGTCTAATACCATAATTTTAATAAATCAAACAATTCTTCAATAACTTAAAAAATTGACCCTTAATCCTAAAGGTCATACCACGAGGCATTGCAATATCATAAGTCAAATGATTTGTTAGGTATGATCACAATAATTAAAACATTTCACATGCAATAATTTAAATTATTCTCTTTTTTCTTTCTTTTAAAAAAAATAGGGATAAGAGTGTAAAAAAATTACTATTTAAAAAAAAATGGAACCAAAACCACTTTATACGTGGTTCGATTTTTTTTTTTCTAATTTAATTTGATTATCCGTTTCACACTCATGTATAATTAAATTTTTCAAAGTACCCCAAACCATTTTGAGAAAGTGATTCAATTTTTTAGTTCAAAAAATATTCAAGTCAATTTTTTGAAGCACCCGTAACATGACAATGTACATTCATAGTGCAAATTGTACCCCACCTTCTTCCAATTTTCCCTTCTACACGAGCATTGCAATGTAATTTAGTTGAATTAATCTAATAGTCTAATTTGAGTTACTTAATGGCTATTATTGCATCTTTTATCATTTGAATAATGGATTGCCTCAAAACTTAGCACAATATGATCTATATAATAATGAGCAAATTATATTCATATTTCATGAGATTTTTTTTTAATTATATACAATACTACTTTTTTATTTTTAAATTAATCTTTTTTATTATTAATAAAACAATATTATATTAACACTTTCTTACATATTATACTAATTTTCTAATTATTTAAATATATTACACCAACACTTTTTATAAAAAAAATTACTATAAACATCAATTAAAAAAAGTATTGTGTAATTTTTTAAAAAAAATAGAGATATTAAGGTAATTTTCTGTATAATAATCAATGTGAAGTGTGTGATTCCCAAATTACTTTTATGTAAAATAAACTAAGAGTATCATTTAGTATTTAAAATAAAAAATAAAAATCCGTATTTAACTATATTGCTTGGCCCACCTGGGGCCGACCTGCGATGGACGGGCCAAGTTTCTTTATTAAAGAATTATCAAAGAATATTTTTTTTTAATTATCAAACAATATATGTGTTGTACTGTAAATTATTATTTGTACCACAAACTATTTTATTTTGTTTGTTGTGTACCCTTATTTTCGATTCTACACTGCATGCATCAAATTTTTACTCATTATTTGATCTATAAACCATAAACCAATTTTAACAAAGGTATTCATGACGCATGCTTCTTTATTTCTATCAAACCCAAAAGTTTAAAAAGTCATTTATTTAAACCTAAATATAATGTACTAACTTTAATATCATGTTTAGTTAAATTATAAAATTGAAAAATATAAAACTAAAATTAAGACATTTTATTGGATATATTTCAAAATAAATAATACCGATATAGACATAAATAATATCATATTATGCATAAATTTTATCCATTAAGTCAAGGAATCTTATTACTACTAATACAATATTGTTAAAAACATAATATACATTTTCAAGATGGGTTGGTGGAATGAAACGGTTAATGAACAGCCCTAAATTTAAACAAGTGACACCAACTTCTCTTTATATCAAATGTCCAAAAAACGATTCACCCCTCGTTTTTCTTAACTATTGCTTTAGTGATGCTCTTACACACTATGTACAAAAGAATTTCTATGTTTAGGATATTTCCACAAAAAAAAAAAGTCATGTAATTTATGAACATCCCAAGTTCCTAACCAGTACTACTAAAGAATTATGCATGAAAATGAAATGGTATAAAGTCAATTTTCCAAAAAGGAGCAAATAGAAAATGAATCAAGAACGGGCAACTCTTAAGAGTTAACACTAAAAACATATTCAATAGGAAAAATTGATGTTTTGTTACCTCCAGTCACACCATGGAGGGGTCTAAGGAAGTGACACAAGTAGTCCAGACAAGGACCTGACTCATATATAAATGTAGTTACAGCCTTTCAGATAACAGTAACAACTTCTGCATTCAGCAATTCGGATTATAGTTTGAAAATGGTATAGAGTCATTTACAGGAGGGCAAAAACAAAAGGATTGCCTTTAGTGTAAAGGGAGAACAAACTTGTGTTTGATCTTTCAATCTTCTCTGCAGAACTATACATGAAAGCCTTTCAAGAGTCAAATACAGCATTGAAATATAAACAAACTTAAAGGCACTCAGCATTTTAATCTCTCAAAGTTTCAACCATACATCCCTTCACGCTCCCAAACATCCACCAGGAATTCGACCATTTCCTATTTATTGAAAATCAAATTATCAATTTGTAATTTTGCATTCTCATCTCAAAAATCCCAGCAAGGAACCATAAATATTCACAGGACACTTACAGATAAAGGTATAGGTTTGGGGAAAGGTTGTCTAGTCCCAAGCAAACTTTCATAAGTTGCATTCGAACTACAACAAACATAATGACTAATAAGTCATCTAAAGGGAAGAAACTAGAGTAAGGGAAAACATATATGATGGAAACTTGAGCTTGTAAACAGCCATATAAACAGAAAATATATCAATGAATGAAATATTGTGATTTGGAAAATGTGTGCTTCAAGTTCTAAAATATGTCTTGTGCTTTCAACCATGGTTAAATTGCACAAACGAGAAAGAAAAACTAGACCACCCCCAAAACAACGACAATACAAGCAAAAGGTGAAGGTTACAGTTTGACAGTGAATAAGGATGTATTTTGAATGATTGTCCAATGAGGTTTAATAAAGAGCCAGACAATATCTTCAACTGATTATTAAATTACTCGTTCCACCCACACGAAAAAAATATAAAGAAAGGAGAGAATTAAGCTAAGATCCATATGAGTAATTAGAACGGCTTAAAGATTATTTAGATAATTGGGCCAACTGAAATGCACTTGACATACTTTAGTCTGGGTTCTGGCTTTTGTTGGCTAGAATTCCTAGATTTGCCACTTCCAATCCACTGAAGCCTACTCTCATTCCAGAGAAGCAGACCTGCAATAAGCAACAGCATGTATGTATGATAGAAATGAACCTTAACCTTCAATCCAGAGAACCTTAACCTACAGTAATATATCTATCCAACATCTTTGTTAAGCAAACCTTGGTTACATGATTGGGTCGTATGGGGTTTAATCCCCCACTTGTCAACTTTCCCCTTCCCTATATAGCTCCCTTAGAGGGCATTGTTATATTACCCAAAAAAAGAAAAATAAACAAACTCATGTTTTGCTAAAAGTATAGATGAACATTCTTATAGGAAGAATAGCAAAAACAAATATAGAACTTGCCTGGGTTTACAAATTCAGGATTGGCACCTGGGGTAGAAGTTCCACCGCTATGATAGAGAATTTGATTTAATGTACTGACAGACGAGATACTTCTCTGAGATTGAATGTTGCTGTTATCCAGATCACAAGTGCTTGAACTCCAGAAACCATCTGATATGTGTGGTTTTCTCACTGTCTGCCCCTGAATTCTTAGTCCCTTAGCAGGCTCATCCACAGCAATAATTGGTGTGGGTTTCGTACAGCATCCAAAACAACCACTGCTCTGTATAAAACAAGTTAAATAACAGAAAAACAAAGGCCAATGCAAAGTAAACAAGTGCATATTGTCCTTACTGTGATTTTGTTCTTTTTTTTCAGATTTGTTTATCACTACTGTAAAAAACACTATTAGAAAGAATTAGCATTCTTTTAAAAAATATTGTACTGCTTCCTAGGAGAAACACCAACTTCTTGCTTCTCCTTAATAGCAGATTTTCCACTTTTATGGCTATTTAAAAAAAATTAATACTTTAGCCCAACAGGCTAACACTCAAAAATTAAAAATGTTTTTTTCCCACACAAAAAACTAGTTTTTATTGATTTCACAGCACAGCCAAACAATCTCTAAATCTGGAAGAAATTGTTACACATTTAAATTAGTGTTTTATACTATTTTGTTTCATCTTTATCATCTTAGCAGTATATTAAGGTTGGCCCTTTGCTATGCTTTTCAAGGCAGCTAGTGATTAGTGGGTGATGTACAATACAGAAATTAGCTCTTTTTAAGAAGCTTCAGCCTGAACCTTATTATGAATACGTTATTGAAGCCATCCTCTTTTAAAATATTCTGATGAAGTAAAGCTCAATCTTGATACTTAGAGTTATTATTCCTTTAAAATAAATTTAAAAAAAAAAAAAAAAGCAAAAATGGAAGACAAGATTTCCGCTTACAGGTCTCTAGCAGACTCTAATAGCCAACACTACATGGCTAGAATAATTAAACATATAACTAGGACTGAGAACCATAGGTAGATATCCACTCTTCTACGTTGAGTTGTTAACATATCAATCAGCAATTACATCCACTAACCATTAAAGCTCCCATATCAATAACTATATGTTGGAGTCTGAAGTTAAGGCTGTCAATAAAGAAAGGGATTTGCCCTTCTTCCATACCTCAGTTAATCATTCATGGAGAAAAAAAATAATTTATACCATTAATGAAGCTTGGTCCATTTTCATTGGCAAAACACATGACCAAATAACCACTTCCGAACGAACGCCTTACAGCAGACACCAACAAGGATGAAAATAACCATTTTTGGTGTCAAATTACTACCCTAATTGCATAGCTTTAAATAGTCAACACTAAAGACCTAACTATACTTCTCAAGATGACAACTTTAATCTCAAATCCCAATCCTCCAAGCCCTTTCAGTCAACAATTGAAAGGTGAAGGCAAATCAACCCCTAATTGATACCAACAATTATTTACCCAAACTTTAGTTTGCACAAGAGAGACCATATTATCCAAAACGCAAAGACACTGGTTAAATTCAATTAAAGCAAGCAAATTGATTATTGCAAATACTTATTTATGGATGTGTGTGTGTGTCTAAGAATAAAAAAGGAATATTGGGAATGGAGGGGCTCACCCCATACAAGCGAAAAGGTCAGTGATCCAAGCAGTAATGATCACCATCTCCAAGAAAACATAGATATTTGGAGCTGCAAAGAGAAGAGAAGAGAAGAGAGGAAGAAGGGAAGTTTCGCAGGTGAAGAGAGTGGAAACTGATAAATGAATGGGTTTCTGGGTTTGGTTACCTTTTATTTTATCGTGTCTGCTGCACTACTGTCACTGTCTGTCGTTTAACGAACGCTTAACTCCACACACCACTTGCCTCGCTTTTTATTCGTATATTATTATCACAACACGACCGTCGTTTATGCCAATACGCGAGAGAGGGAGTAAGGTTTTGATTTTGGTTCTCACATAAATAAATAACCTAATGATATTGGCTCTTACTCTGACAAATAAATACCTAAGACCATGATATTGCCACCTGCCATCTCCATTTAATAAACTGATTCAACCCATCAACACTACACACCCACCTCCCTTTCAACTAAGTCTTCAAATTTTAATCTATTTATTTTTATTCTTATGAACTATTCAAAAAAAATTTACAAGATTTTAATACTTCTACAAGAATTAAAAATATTTTTTTTAATATTTTAAATTAAATGTTTTTTGTTTTCAAAGATTGTATCATTAAAGAAGATCTTTACAAAATGCGTTTTCTTTTGTATTTTTTTAAGAAAAAAACACAAATAGTATTTTGAACATTTTAAAAAAATTGAAATGCAAAATTGTTGCATATCCAAAATCAATGGAGATTGAAAAAGACAAGATGAGGTGCCTGTCATTCAAGCATCTCACAAGCCAAATGAGCTAATCTCAATTTAAAATGAAGGCGGAAACTCTGTCTTTGCTCTTTTTTATTTCACTGTACTTTTTCCACATTTTTTACCCTCTGTTTGGATATTAAAAAACAGGGAAAATAAAGATTAAATCTGGGCAATCTTTTTGGATATTTTCTAGTTTGTTAAACTGATTCTCGTATCATTTTTTTTTAAATTATTTCCTAAAACAATTTAACACTAGTCGATTACCTCAATTTTCAATTTGCTTTCTTCATAGAATAAAGTATTAAAAAACAAAAAATGTGTTTAATGACAAATATTTTCAAGTATACTCAGAAAATAAACAAATTTATAAAACATAGAAAATTATTCTTTAAAATAGTAAATAAACAAGGTCTAAAAAAATAGGGAAAAGGAATTTTTAAAACTTTTCTTTATTAGAATTATTAGTAGATAAAATAGATTAAAAGAAATACAAAGTGTAGGTAAAGATAATGATACCCTTAAACTAAATGATAATAAACAAAAACAAAGAATGGGTCAGTGGGAAGTCAACGCATGTGTTTAATTTCTGAAATCCCTTCAGAATTGGTGATGAAGTGGTGCTTGTGGAACATCAATCAAGAGCTAAGGTTCCTCTAATAGCCAAGGTTGTTTGGTGAACAGTATTGAGAAATAGAAAAAGAAGAAAAATAAGGTTATGTCTGAAACGAATATAGGAATCTGTTGGTAGAGAGAATGAGACAGCTCATTGGTAGAGAAATGGAGGAATATGTCTCAATGATTGTTGCTAAACAAATAAGGAAATGAGACTCAAGTAATTTTATGGATAAGTTTTCTTGCTTGTTCACAAATGAGGAATAAGAGTTGTTGGTTGTGAGAAGAATAATTTTTGAACAAAAAAACCTAAAACTAACAGCTCTCCGCAGTATAGTAATTAAGACTTTATTTGTATGGGACCAATTCAATTTATTTCTTTCTTCTCAGTAGTTTTTTTTCATCCTAATTTACTTCTCTATATTTCTTCACTTTTCAAATCATTTCAACCAAATTTACTTTGTCTATCATTTTAGTTATTCCCATCAAGTGTTGGTGCCCTTGCCCAATGCAAACTCATGTTGAATACTTCACAACCGCTGCAATTGTATTTTGTGAATTTTATCAACAATAATACATGTACGAAATTTAGTTTGTCTACCATTTTAGTTTTTCTCTCTATCTCATTTTCTACCTATTACAATATCACCCCTCCTTCTATGTGTTTTTCTCTCATGATGTAGATTTTTGGTGTCCACAAAAGTTAAATGGACTTAATCATTAAAGGTTAAGAGGAAATATAAACTAATCAATTGCGACCCGCCATGTAATATTGGTTTCAAACATTAATGCTAATCAATCTAATAGAGCTCAATCATTAATGGTTAAATGGAAATATATCCTTTTAGGAAAACTTTGTGCGTAAATGGGTCAGGTAAATAGAAAAATATAAATAGTTTTATTAGGGTAAGCGGCAGCTCAATTAGTAAGAAATTGTGAGTTGGCAAATTTAATTTCTTGCAATGTAGTTTATTTATGTTTTATTTTTCATCCTTTTTTTTTTCTTATTAAAACTTATTATGAACTTTACATTAATATATAGATGGATAGATAGATAGGTTTTATAAATTTGAATAGGATCCAATACCAACATATGAGTCTGGTGTCAAAAGTTCATTCATTATCCGCTGAAGCTCATAAAAATGGTCTGTTTTAACGCAATTAGGTTCGGCTAACAGACCCAACGGAACTCTACACCCACAGGATTCCCATATGCTATTTTATTTAGGTACACAGGATTCCCTAATTTTTTTAATATGCTAAAATAATTAATACACCCATGTACCATTAAAAAGAATTAATACACCAACCAATAACTAAATAATTTGACTAGATTGTAAATTCAAATTATGGTTACTAACCAAAAGTACATCCCTAATTTTGAACATAAGTAAAATAAATGCATACAAAAAGAACATTTACTGCATAAAGATTCCATCACATGCTATATATTTACTACATAAAGATTCAACTCATCTGTATATATAGTTTTTTTATTTTAAATTAATATATCAAATTACATGTTCACGTATGAGATTAACTAGATAGCAGTATTAAATTACACAAATTTTTAAAATACGTACATTAGGATCCACTAATTTAACAGGTAATACCCTCTTTATCGTGAATAATTTTTACACATATCTATTAAATATAAATTTAATTATCATCCTTACTTTAAAATGATAACAGGTGATATGCACAATTATACAAAGCGTTGGAGGATTCTTCCTCAAAGGACGAATTTACCGTACAGTGCTACAGCTGTGTAGCTCCAACTACCACAATTTCATAAATTCAAAGCGTTGAATCGTATACTGTGAGGAAGGATTCGCCACCGCTTGGCCAGGGCCTGAAAATTTTAACTCTGAGGGGAAGTTTGTCACAGATTTAATTATATATTTTTAGAAATGTTGTATAAAAAATATTTGGTAAATTAAGAATGTTTATAAATTTATTTTAATTTTAAAAATATATATTAAATAAATAGATAAATAAAATACAATATAATAAAGTGAAAAGTTATAATTTTTATTCTCATAAAAATATAAAATTCTCATCGAGCATAAAAAGCTAAAAAAAACACGTATAATTCAAAAAAAAATTATGAATAATTTTTTAAATCTTGTAATAAGCATGAAAATGTTACACTCTCATGAAAATATAAGATTCTTATATTTTAAATAAATTATATTTAAAAATAATTTTTTAAATCTTGTAATAAATATTATATATTGACATTCTCAAAAATGTACTTTTAATCCGTGAAACACCAAACTCTTATGATTAAAGATGGTACATAAATTAAAAAACACAATCAAATTTTTTCGTTGAAATTTTAAAAAAAGAAAAAGAAAAGTAAAGGATTAAAAAAGTAGTAATTATACATGAAATTTAGATTTTGAAACAAAATTAAAAAAATAACATTAAAAATGAATACTAATTATAAGGTGAACGAGACCTGTCTAGTTTAAAAAATACTTTATTTTCATTTTCAATTTCCACTTCTAATTAAAAATTATAATTTTTCTTTTTCCGTTTTCAAAATATTTTATAGATATTTTATAATTAAAAATAAAAATAATTATGACAAGAAAAGCACTCCCTAAGTTTCAAACTCATTGCAATATCTGATCAAAATTTTTGTAACTGTAAAGAATGGAACATATCATAATATCGAGCTTCAATTTTCCGCCCAGGACAGGATCGCTAGCTGATCAGACAACAATAGCAGCATTATCCTTCCCTAATGTTATTCAAACTGGATCGATTGCTGAATTTGTGAAGAAAATATTTTATATTCATGCATTTCACCAAAATTAAATTGACATCAAACTATTAATGATTACATATATGCTTTAATACGTAATAATATATGAACAAATTAACATAAAATGATAAAAGAAATAAGTTAAATAAAATTTTAAATCAATGTAAAAGAATAATATTATACCTCTTACAAGAAAAAAAAATATTATAAATATTTAAATAATAAAAATATGCATATCTTATATATAAACCTCCAACCAATTCTCACCCAGTTTTAGCCAATTTTCTGCTCTACTAGTAATTTGGTTTGTTTAAATATGCGTCTTAACCGGTTTCTAATCCAGTCGGTCAACTAGTCCAGTCCAATTTAATTTTGATGCCTACTTTAGTCACGGTTTCGGCATTTTGCAGTTCCAAGCGTCCAACCCATTTTTATCCATATCATTGATATCAAACAATTTAGATCATTATGACTAACCCAAATGGGTATATATATAGATGACAATACGTCTCAAAAAATTATTGTGTTTGGCTCAAGTGATAAAGATATAGAGGTATAAAGGAGAACCCTATCAATTGTGCTCCGCTGATTCACTTAACAATGAAAACAACATATACTACGCGGTTACATTCTATTGACCATATTCTTTAACGTAGAAACAAAGTCCCTGAGTAAGGTACATCAAATATCGCGCAGAACAAAAATAAGTTTGGGACAACTTCATCAACCAATACAATGAAAGGGGAGAGCAAGACAGAGGCCTTAATCCAGAACCGTTGATTATCCATCTCTTCACTCTTATTACTTGTAACGTTCAAATTTTTTAAGGTTACTAATTATTTTTGCTACTTCGTAGACAGAATAGAGGCCAATCCCACCCTCCATCCATACAACATAGACAAGCTGTGCCTTTGAGGGGTAGTAGAAATCAGACCTGGTCGCAAAATTTGAGCGGGCTTAATCACCATCTTGTAGCTACTTGTCTCCGAGGACCTGAAATGATTTCAAAGTTCAGCATATCAAACAAAATTAGTCATCCCTATGACAGAGTGAAACGAGCAAAGTGGAAGAAAATTCATGCTGGTCAACTAAAGCATTTGCACCAGTGAATATCCATGGCAAATGGAATTTGGAGAGAATTACACACAAACTGCTGACAGCACACTCTAATATGAGAAAATAGTATATACATTAACATTACAAAGAGAGATGCCAAAAACATAGTTTCTGATACGCTCTTTTAAACAAGCTTCAATATCGTTAATTGAAATTTGTTGAAAATCACAATATTATGGGTCTTGTGTCTTATTTAATGAATCTCTCTCTTAAGTTTGTAATCTTCAATAAATAAATTTTAATTAATAGAAGAGAATGTATTCCTGGTCAATATAATAAGTTTGTAGACTTTTATTTAAAAGTCATACCTATCATGATTTCTGATTGGTTGACCATATTACACTGAAAATAAAAGTTCTTTACTATTACGTAAATAGCATGTGCGCACTAGTAAATAGAGAGCAGATCTGTAATTCCCTCGATAACAAAGAGCATTTTAAAGATAGTGCTAAAAAGAATATAGTGCTGGTATTCCTCTCGCAAGAAAACTGAAATTGAGTTAAAATATGAAATCCCTAAAAATCAATTGCTGGGGTTGGTTCTACAATTTATCCACACCACGTGGCAATTCAGATTTCAGAACCAGGAAAAAAGAAAAGAACACGTACACTGATTGAGATGGGCCTTCACTTGCAAATGTTGCCATGCCTTGTCGTTGTTTGTGCTTAGGGTTCCCAGAGCAAATCACATAGATACGTCCACGACGTTTAACTATCTGACAAAATTCACACATCTTCTTCACAGATGACCGCACCTTCATGGCTTCTGAAGAAGGAAAAACCAGCAAGCTATAATTAACATTCAGGAACACACTACACTAGACCTTGAAAGGGTTATAGAAACATAACATTTCACAACCAGCATATGAAAACCTAGTAATTGAATTAAGTATATAGCTAGCAATTCTTAAAAACACCCTACTCGTTTTGATACTAATATAATTGTGCACAGAAGGAAGCAGAAACAGTGGCAGCAAAACTTAATCATAAATATTTATAATAAAAATCCCTAATCGTGTCCAGGTATGAATATAATTACTAATCCTATCGCTAATCATCTTCTACTCAGATGTATAAGTAACAAAAATTATCTAACAATCGAAACAAAGGAGAGAAAGAAAATGGATACTTGGGTCACAGAATAATTTAAAAGAAATAGAAATGAAATTAAAATCGAAAACGTGGGAAAGAGACGAACCTTGTAGGGAGAGGTAAAAAGCGAGGGTATAGGGAAACTGAAACAGCTGTGACGAGATTTCAGAAGCGGTGTCGTCTCAAACGATGGAGAAGCAGAAACAAGGTTTTAGGGGAACAAATGCGAGTGGGTTTTCGGCTTGGATCAGGCCCACTAGGCATAAGTGGGTGTAAAGGTACTGGCCCGTCAATCCCCCCTTAACATAAAAAAAAAATGTGGAATGAAGCAGTTAAATATAATAAAAATGTGAAGAAAAATAAAGAGAAAGGTAGGAATACAAATTAGAGAAAGTGGGTTGTAAGAGATAGGTCAATAGATATAATAACTCTTTATTCCTCTCTCGTTGTCTTATTTTTTTATTTAGTTTCTATTTGTTTCTCTTTGTCTCATTATTTGATTTCTATTTTTTTATTTAGGTGTCTTATTTTTTTATTTAGGTGTCTTATTTTTTTATTTAATTTCTATTCTCTCTTAAAAATATTTATTTAATAAATATTTAATTAAATTATTTATTTCTTAAGATAACTTAAAAAAGTAATTAAATTCCTATAGAAGGAACAATCAAATATCTTGCATGAGACCATATAACTAGAAAAAAAAATATTCATGTTATTTTTTTTGTTGTATGTAAAAACAAATTCTCAAGCAAGCTAACGATAGCGTTTGAAGATTTTAAACACTGGTTTTGAAATTTTGAAAAAAACACACATGCACCGTAAATAAATGGAAGAAAGATAATATTGGTTATGGTTTGAAATAAAATAAATTTAAAATTGAAGTCATAATTAAAATAAAAAGAAAACATGGTCTTGTGGACGAGCAAAGGATTACATGTATAAAGAACACTTTATGATACTAGAATTATATGACGAACACATTGATAATAAAAAATGTTGAGAAAAATAAAATGAAAGAAAGGCATAAAGAGATAAAATAGACATTAATCATACTTTTATGGAAAGAAAATTGATGTTATTGAAATTTACCTTAATTTGAAAACATTTTCCACTAGATGTCTTGAATTTATTGAACTCGAGAAAAAAAAAAAAATAGGAGTGTAAACAAAAATATGAGTTTGCTATTGAAATCATAAAACTTAAAATAGTTTTTTACATCAATTGTAATAAAAGTTAATGTAGAAAGAAATTTTTTAAATTAATTCTTAATACAAATAATCTACAAATTCATGTCAAGGATTTTCAAAATTTTAAAAAGTGTTAGTATTTTAGATTAGTTGTATAAAGAATCAATACAAAAAGTATTTTATATATCAATTTTAAGACAACTAATGCAGAATGATCATCCCAACATATATTGCAAAAATGTCACCGTTTTACATATTAGATAAAAAAAATAAAAATCAAACCTTTTATGTTAATTAAAAGTATTTTTTGTACTATTAAAAATCGTATCACATTGTTTAATAACTACATGAAATAGGATTTTCATAGAAAATTAAATAAAATTACAGCCAGTTATTAGGATAATATTCTAATGATAATAAATTATAGTATATATAAATATAAAATTTGTATAGTAAAAGTATTTTTTTGGTTAGTGTGAATTTTTTTCATACTATTTAATGATTAGGTACAAGAATGGTAAAAATGAGTTATTTTATATCAATACATGTCAATAAAATCATGTTTATATTATATATATATATATTTTTTAATTTATCATATTAAATTTTGATGCAAGGATTTATTCTTTCATGTAATACAAAGGACAATAAAAAAAAAAAACTTAACCCAAACAATTTTTCTTATAGTTTTAAAAATTAATTCAAATCAACCGACCGAACTAGTTGAACCAATGACTTAGGGTATAATTGGAGTTGTTTATTGGACTAAATATGTCATTAACTCAATTTAACCTGACCAATTTGTAGTTGAACCAATAAATATATTTTATTAATATAATTGAACCAATATTTATTATTATTTATGAATGCAAGCTTTAATAAAAATACAACAAAAATGACAATCAATAATCGAATGCTAGACTTAAACTTATTTATTATAACAACTTACCACTAGATCACCATGATTTAATTAGTAAACTTATGATAAAAATAATACATAAACTTATATTTCATGTCACACACACTAGTTCGTAGTTCAATCATTGACCCACTAATTTAACTAATGACTTATTAACCTAATATCTTAACTAAGTCAAAACTAGTTCAATTTTAAAAACACAAGTTTCACCTACCTATCTAGCTACCCTGATCATTTTTGGGGAATTTATGATATCCTATAAATCTAACTATTGAAATAAATAAGATATTGAGTAAAAAAAATTCAAATAAGATACATTGTAAAGAAAATAGACTTTAATTTAATGATACATTTTAAGCTTTTTGATGATTTTACACAAAAAAAAGTCATTCAAATTTTGAAATAATAACATTAGTCATTCCTAAATAATGTCTACTAAAATTATCAATTACCACAAATATAGTTCCAATATAGTCGGTTAGGAACTCTATGTTAGAGTGGTAAATATAAGTAAAAACAAGTATATTGAATAATATATAAATAAGAAAGATTCATAAATTTAATACTCTAAGGTTTTAGGAGAAAATGTGATAAGTTAGATCTAAATAATTAATATGATTCATTGATCAATTATTAGTAATGAAAAAATCATGATACAACTAAGTGACTGACTCCTTGTATTTAATGTCAAGTTGATCGTGTAAGGTGATTGATTCACATGAGTATTGAGATATAATTGAATTTACTTTCCTTTGCACTGTACATTTTTATAAGATAAATTAAAAGCATCACCATTAAATGAGAATATTTTTAGAATTTATATTTTTTAAAGTTACATGTCATTTTTTTATTAAAAAGGTATTTTTATTTTTTATATATAATTTTTTATACCTTTCAATTACTATTATTTAAATTAGATTGTAATTAAATTTTGATTTAAATATTAAGTATTAATACACTATATATAACTAAGATATTTTAAAGACAAATTAAATTTTAAAATTATTGTAATGTTAACTAATCTTAATTCGAATTTATTTTATAAATTTAAATTTTTGACATATAATTTCAATAAAATGATAGATGTCTTGGTTTAAATAATTTATTTTCACAATTTCCTCAATTTAAAAGTCTTATTTCTTTAATTTGTTCTCATTTAATATATTAGGTGTTTATTATAAATAATAATAATGATATTCATTATTTTATTTATTTATTTATTATTTATAAACTTTAGGATAAAATATATTTTTGATCCTTCTAAAAAATTTTATATTCAATGTTAATTCCTCTAAAATGTTTGTCCATTTTTCATCCTTCTAATTTTGAAATACATCACTTTCAAAATGATTTAGATAATACTTTATAAAGGAAAGAAGAATTTAGACAATGTTTAAGGAATCAAAAGTGATACATTATAAAATTAGATAAACAAAAAATGGACAAATTTTTTTAGAAAAACTAAAACTAAACATATTTTAAGAACTAAAAATATATTTTATTTTAATTTTTATTTAAATTTAAAATTAATTACATTTTTTTATATGAAATCATATATATTCTTTACACAAAAGTGTTGGAGTTAGACAAAATTATTATAGATGATAAAACTTTTTTTTTTATTTAATATAATTATTTTTAAATTTTAGACTATTAGTTAAGTTATAATCAATCCATACTACTTTCTTTAGTCTTTAGAAGAAAAAAGTTTTGTGGACTAAAATACATAGTAATTTTTAACTAATTCAATCTCATTTAATATTATTATTTAAAAGATATCTTTAAATTCAAATCTAAATATCGTCTGTAATAAATATATTAAGCATAGTTTAAAAATTATAATTTTTATGAAATAAAAATAAATAAATTTAACTAACATTCTTAATCCATTTAAAATAAAATATTTTTGTTTATATTTAAATTTAAATGGAATAATTAATATACAAATTCAGTAGTTTTAAAGTTATCCTCATAACAAAATGTAGTTAGCTATGTAATTGCATTATGTATTTAGAAGAAGAGTTTTATTACTTGTGAAGTTGTTTAAATAAATTGTCTCTAATAAAAAATATATAATTTGAAAAAGATATATTCTCAGACTGGTCGAAAAAATTGCTAATTCGTGTAATAAAAACAACACTGAACAAAAAACATATATTACAATAAAAAAAAAATTAACTGATGTCATTAAAGTAGAAGTATTCCAAATTACTTTTAAACTTGCTCTCACGCCGCCATTGTTTACCATTCATATGGTAAAAAACTTTCTTCTTACGTTGCATATTATAAGGGGCTCGGCGTTGTCAATCACCCACCTCTCAACCTTAGACGTCATTTTTGAGGTTGCTTTTAACGTAATATAATAAATTAGCGGTTCTTAATTCAGTGAAATCAACTTGTTTAGTAGATAATACAACCGTAACAATCATAGATAAGGGAGGTAAGATGCGCAAACATTATTGGCGGGGCATTGTTTACAATATATAAAAAGAATTAATGGTTGAAAGGCTACATAAATTAGGCGAAAAGCATTGGATCTTTTTTTACCAAATGAAGAGGCACGCACACATAGTATGGCCCACATGGAAAAACCCCTATGTTTCCGAGAAACTTCCTTTATTTTTCAACAAAAAACAAATACATAAAAAGAAAAGTTGATGAAGTCATAGGGCAAGTGAACCTAATATGCATCGGTGAGATTTGCAGATGGCACATTGCTTTGTGGGTTGTGGCTGCCATTGTGAATGGGTTTGTGTCACGCCCCACCCAAATTATCCCTTGCCAACTGAGCTTTGATCAGCTATCACTCAAAACTCCCCACATCACCAACCATCAAGAAGATTGCAGCCATTTAAGAGTCTCAAAAGCTAAATGGTCACTACTACCACCAATCATTTGAGTAATGTATTATATTATTATCATAATTATTATTAGGTGCATGTCACTTTTTGCACAAAAAAAGAAAAAGCTTTATTCTGGAGGGATCACTTGTGAGTCTAGTTGTCAAATTATAGCAGACTAATGAAGACCAAACACGTGCTTCCAACTTCCTAGGATACACCCAAGGGATACATTATCCATCACGGTGTTGAATTTTTTGCATGATTGATTTACTTTGAAGGCACCATCCATTTATTTCATTTTGCGGACTGTAAACGCTTGCCTCATTAGAAATTATAATGATTAGATAAGAATCGCGGACAGGTAGAATGTCAATTCACATATAAGTCATATGTTGATTGACAGTAACTTTTTTTTTGTCAAAAATATGTGACTAGATAAAATATGAGAGGAAAAGGTGGGAACAAAGCATATCCTTGCCCGATCAATACTCATGAGTCATATCCGTTAACTTAAAAGTATCGCTGTTCTTTTCCAGCATAAGATTTCACGGTTGGCCATTCATCATTAACTTTTTCTTTTAGAAGTGTATGTAATGGATAATGGGTAATTTATTTATTTGTCTCTTATCTGTTTTCGAAGAAGAAACCTACAAAGAAGTTGAGAGAATACCATAATTGCAGGGATTTCCCCTGCATTAACCATTGTCTAATCAAATGTGGCCCTGCCAAGGACATAAATAATAGAATATTCATGCAACACTAGAGACTTTTCCGGGCTCTGGAAGGCCAAATTTAATTTTAAAATACTCTATATTCATAAATCACATGGTTTTGCTGCCTTCTATATTTCAAACTGAATGATTGCCGCACTGTCATGCTGCACACTACTACTAATTTTTATCACATATAATTATATAATTCATAATTTTGTCTTTTGCAAAAAACAATTGTCCTGAATTTTGTTGCTACTAAACATTAATTGGTCTCCCAAAGTTAGTATTTGATGATTTGAAGTCAGTTCAAATCAAACTGAAATCAATGAAACACACCAGCTAAACTCGTAATTAAGTAAGTCGTAATTAGTGAATCAATAATAATCACCACTTTAACAAATATAGAACTCATTTGGCACATCTTTCACCAGTAATTAGTGTATCACTTGTGTAGGACTTCACCCTGGCCAGCACTTCCGTTTATGCAGAGACATTTACAAGTAAACCCAATTACATATTATCTATTTTGCCGCATTTCCCACCTCAGAATTTACTTTTTCTTTGTTTCTCCCTTTGGGTGAAATATAATTGGATCAAGTTGCAACCAGAACCACGAGAACTTCACATGGGTTGTCCAATGATAACTGAAGCATGTTGGAGTGACGAGAGGGGACGTAGACATGGTGGTACCATTCCAAATTCTCTTGTTTCTCATTGGCTCGGATGATTAGTCAAACACTGAAGATGTGTTTGTTGGGCAACCGACTCTTGGGTATTCTGGAACATACAACTACTTTCACGCCAACAACACTGAATAATTTAATGCTAAAATAAACTGTAATGATATAAGATACAAAAAAGAGTGAGAAAATATGGGACGCACATGTAGGGTAAGAGCCCCACACGCTGCTAACTCGTAAATTTGCTTTCAAATATATGCAGGGCTAGAAAGAATGAGACAAAGGAGCTGATTTAAAGATTATGTTTCTCAATGAATACAACCCAAGTTACCTAACCAATTTTTCAGTTGCCCATGTTGATCTCTGGATGCTCTCCTGCTTTTGCTTGTCCCCAACACCCAATTGTTAAGTGTCTTAAGATGGTTTTGAAGACAACGAAACAAATTTCAGATTTGATACAATAGGCTATCGTTTCCCCCCCTCTTTTTTTGTCTTCTTTTGGGGAGTGGGGAAGGTGAGAATTGTATTATTCAACTAAATCCTATTGGTGGGTAAGATGAAAAGAAAGACTAAATGAACTTCACTTGGTAGATGATCCGCTTTCAAAGCTTCGTTATATTTTAAGTATTACCATGAGGTGAATATATGAATTTTGTTAAGTGACATTTATGAGGTTAGGTCAATGTCAATTCTTAATTTAACTATTGGGTTGGCTTCATGCTTACTTGTTCAGAAAGCCAACTCTTTTTTGCCTATATGACAATTTTTACATTACAGTTAGTAGTTTAGAAGGCATAAATATCTCCAAGAAGACAAAGCACAATACGTTACAAAATTATCCCACGCGAGGCAGAGATATGCGGGAAAAACAGAGAGTTAATTACAAGCAAGCAAAGGAATGGCATCCATGTTAGGACACGACCAAAATCAACCCCATTAAAAAAAAAGATCAACCTTATATAAAAGGAAAAAATAAAATGCCCAACTTTTATAATTGGAATTAAAAAATAAAATAAAAAAACTAGTATAGTTTTTTCCATGAACAGCAAGTTGTTTTTACATGTCAGAAATGACAATTGGACTAGAATTTGTACAGAAATGTGGAGAGGGGCAGAAGAAGATTATCCTAAAATATGAACAAAATCTCTTCAAGATTCACAAGACAGTGTCATACACCCTGCGTCCAATAAGGCAATAACTTGATCGAAGAGAGCAACTCTATGAGACTATGTGGTGGACCATCCCTCTGCAGCTTCTATTTACTAATTAGTTACCACTATACTGATATAGATATACGCCTTGTAAAAAGAAAAGAAAAGAAAAGGTAGGAGCATAATCGCAGAATATTCACAGAAAAACCAAAATCAACAAGAGTAGGCCAATCGCTGGGCCACACGGTCCCTAAGAATTCCATTATACAAAGCTACCCTGTTAGCAGGCATTCCTCCTTCGATCTTCGCTTCTTCACCGCTATTAAGACTCTTCTGAACCTTGGATCGCGAGTTTCGCTTCCTGAACTCTTCTCCGTCTCTACACGACTCCACCACGTCCTCCGCAAAGTGCACGCGTTTCTTCTTCTTCTTCTTCTTCTTGCTCTTCTTCCCCGCTGCACAAGAACCCCCACAATTGTGTCAGCAAAAGAAACGTTTTGTGAATGTGTGTGCGTGAAGAAACAGGGGAAGGCGGGACCCACCATTGGTTATGCAAGATCGCAGAATCGGGGGCGGAACGACGAATTGGGGTGGCGGAAAAGACTTCTGCAGACGGAGGGCGAGGAGGATCACCGTGCCGGAGACGGCCATGGCGGTTGCAACCGCCACCCCTTGCGCGCTTATGATTGAACACATGGCGGTGATTTCGATGATGAAAGAAAAAGAAAGAGAGGTTTTGGGTTTTGATGAATGTGGTGAACGGTAATGGCTTATGGACAACACAAATGGAGACTGTGGAGTTTTCTCTGTGCGGATGAGCAATTTTATATAGTAACGGGTCAAGTATAGGCAACAGCTGCCAGCGGTAATAAATATAATAACAGTATCGTTATACATGGAATGAAATAGAACATAGTTTTATTTATTTATTTATATTAAATATTAAATATTAAATATTAAATATTAAATTAAACAAAGCCAATGCAAGTAGGACTTCTTTTTAACTAGACAGTAATGACTTAGAAAAAGAGGCAGATAGGGCTATATTATTTATGGCATGTAGCTGTTGTATTTTTACCGTCACATATTGATTGGAACTCATGTCCTGCGTGTCCATTACTTTTCTTGTAAGGTAAAAGGATTCCAAAAATCATTATTTAAACTTAATCTTAATTATAAATTGAGGTTCAGGAGTTATTTTAATATAACTATAATTAAGGGAATGTTTATGAATTGCTATTTATTATATA
>JAMLFT010003519.1:0-21885 GCA_026544285.1 Pachyrhizus erosus | reverse complement strand
GGAATACTTTGCAATTTTTTGGTTTATCATAATTTATAATTGTTGATAATATAAAACTGTTTATATTGAAAAAGTATAAAAATAAAATTCTTAAAAAAATTTGAATTAAGCATGGAGAATGTTACCAATTAGGTCAATTGACGTTTGTCCATTGGTAAATCTTCCGGTTGGGCCAATTGGAAAGTCGATGCCATATGGTTTGTAATTGCACTTTGTAGTTGTTGGAAGGTTGTTGTTATTTCCATTGTCAGATAGAGAGTCCCCAAAGATAAAAAGGCAAGGCACTTGCGATTCTCCATTGACACGTTGTTGTATGTAATTTGCAATCAAAAGAAGAAATGATAGAACTGCCCATGGCTTAGTTTTAGCTTCCATTTCTAGAAAAGCTAATAATGAGACAAAATAAGTTGGGTTATTAATTATGATCCAGGAAGCAAGGAGTGTGGCAAGTGTAAGATCAAAGGTGCACTCATATATAGGGTGGGGTTACAAAAGTATATGTCCAAGTTGAAAGATTTTTTCCTTTTTTTTTTTCTTTTTCAATGAAGTGAGAATGAAGCAATATTGAAGGCCGAAGAGTTTGACAAGATTTATTTTTCTTTGTAAACTAAAGAAAGTAACATGGCTGCTAATTAAGATGACGCATTTGGCAAGTTTGTTACTAATATAAATAGAAGGTCTCTAAAGGATAAAAACATGTATTTCAATTTTACACTAATGGACACGAATTCCTAAGAGTACATGCGGCCAATTATTCATGTTTTTGAATTTTGCTCCATTCGTCATGATGAGAAGTGAACAACCAAGAACGGAAAGCTGTTTTTGTTTCTTTCTTTCTATTTACAATTGATATATCATGATTTGATAACGAATCAATTCAAGAATTCTCCTGTCTTCCAAAATATTTTATTTAAAAAAAATATATATTCTATTTGAAATATGATAAGAAAAATACTCACATATTGAAATTTATAAATTATTAAAATTTGTATTTGATTTCATTTATTTTTTACTGCTTTATAATGTTTATTCTCTAAAATGTTATAGTGATTTGTTTTTGTATTAATTTTTACCTTTAATTTTTTGTATTATCATTTCTCCTCCAAAAAGAACAAGGTTAAGATTAATTAGTTGATATGATATTCATGAAACAATTTAAAATTATCCATATATACTGTTGTGTGATCGACTTAATTTGTATATGTGTTAATTTTTTTTAAAAATTATAAGATTGGTTCGGTGATTAAAAAGTAAAAAAAATGACAAATTCAAATTTCTTTAGTTAACAAAAAAATTAATAAATTAATAATTAATATTTATCAAAATTGTCGATATTTTTGAAAATGTGTTTGATGGCACAGAAGAAACTTTATGAAAAATTATATAAATAATTATTTTGTGTTTCTTTTTATGCATATATAATTATATGGGCAATGAAAGGTGCAAGTAGAACTAGGAGATTAGCAAGATCTCTCCAAAAATTGAAAATTAAATGCATGTGAGGAATGGAGCATGATGACGATAGGAAATAAACTAATATTTTTGATAGGTATAAGACTGCCATTGAATTCAACGTATGTAGGCAATTTTTTACATAGAAGTAGATATATACACGACCAGTCCGGTCTGCATAGGGTCCTATACTGAACTGATTTGTACGCTTTGTTTGGTTTAAAAGACAGAAACATTTTTGTGCAGATAGTACTAATCTGAGTCTGTTTAATATTAATGATTTATGAGACAATCAAAATTGAATTGGGTGGGACTTATCTGTTTTACTTTTTCTCTTTATTATTTTTGCCACATAGGTGGAACTAATGAGTTTTCATAATAAAAAAAAAGTCTTATTTACTCTCACTTAATTCTTTGTTTCAATTTTGAGAGAGAAAAAGATCATTTGGGGTATCTGAAGAACTGTTGCGTTAGTGCAATATCATTTTAATTGATTATTTTATGTTAAAAAATCAATTATCTACACCATTTTATTGGATTATATGTTGAAATTAATTGATTATATTAGTGAAAATGGAAGTATACCACGAAAGAGTTTAATGGTACTTTTGTAATCTTTTTAAAAAAAATTTCTGAAATCAAACAATATTATTTTTATGCTATTTTTACTTATTTTTTAAATCAAAATAATCCAGCATTTAATTTTACTTTTATTTTCTTTTTTCTTTTTTAATTATCTCTCTGTTATTTCTATCTAATTTATCTCTCTTTAAAACTAAACAGAGTGGTAAACTAAACAAGTTAGATTATAGTTAGTTTGCACTGACCTATTAATAGTCCCTACACTGATAAAGTTTGCAGGTCTAAATAAAATTTTGAAAAAAAGATCTTTAAAAAATTAAAAAGTAATTGTTTAATTATTATATTAAAAAACTGAAAACTCGTATATAATAAGCTATTAGATGAATTTTTGCTAATTATTCCATCACAAACTTTTACAAGTACTCAAACTTTTGTTAATTATTTCATCAATATAATGCTAATCAATTTTATGTTTATACTACATTACTATTAACCAAGTTGAACACACTCATTCTTATATGTTAATTTTTAGGATAAATTATAATTAACTTAAATAATATTTTGATTGTTGAAAAATATAAATTTTTTATTTTAATTTTTTAAAGATTTTTGTTTTGATTTTAACTTTTGAAAGATTATTTTTTATTTTTAATTCTTATTTTTAAAAAACATCATTAAATAATGATATAATAATGACGTTGATAACTCATTAACTTATTATATTATCAAAGAATTTGACTAGACAATCACATGTAATTTTTTTTTTGTCAAATTGTGTTTTCCATTAACTATTCTAACATCATTAACTGTTTTAAATAGATAAAGATTTAAAAACACAATTTATTAAAAAAGATTACATGTGTGTCTTGTCAAATTTCTTGAAAACATAATTAGTTAATAGACTATAAAAATCATTGTTTTGTCATTAATTAACACTATTATTTGAAAATATAGATTAAAATTAAAAAATTTAAATCTTTAAAGAACGAAAAAATATTTAAAGGAATAAAATAAAAAATACCTTATTTTACAGAAATCAAAAAATTATTTAAGTCATTATAATTTTAGTTCTTATTTAATTATTGGTTTGCGATTTTGGTCCTCTTATATATTTATTATTTTGGCCCCTTTTATGATCAATGGCATCAACCAAAGTGATATTCATTGATCAAAGACTAACTAAACCCAAAAGTGCATCCAAATAGCATATGACACAAAAAACTGATAATGAAAAAGACAACAAAGATATGTGTAATAAGAAAGTTTCAAATTTAACTACAAGACTTTCCACAACATAGGTTCCATCAACCACTCAATGAAAAAACATTTCATCTTAGTGGTTAACTATGACCAAAATCTAAATTTTATTAAATTTATTACATGCTCAATGTTTATGCCTCTATTGTTAAAGATGACATTATTTTGTGCATCTATAAACACCAAAACACCTACCAAGCATCATTTACCTTTGCCACTATAAGATCACTGCTAGGCTATAAAAAAATGATTCCTACCATATTTAGGTTGCGCCATTTAACCATTTCTAGCATTGTTTCTAAATCAAGGAAGATAATGTACAAGAGAAAAAAAATGGCTAGTAGATTCTTCCATTTCATGCCAAAATGGGCATATAAGATCGCTATTATCCAACATAATATATTTTTTTTTTCCTAAGATTGACCTTTGTTGGTATTTTATTAAGAAGCATCCTTTATGCGAACATTGAGACTTTGGATTGAGTTGGTATGCCTTAGAAACACCTAAAGAAAGTTGTCTTTGTAAGAACCTTTATTAATGTAGTAGAGCATTTGCAATTTTTATTGGATATTCACTTGAATGGTCCTATTCCCAAATCCAACAATTAGTAAAATAATTTCTTGGCTTCTACACTTATATCCTACATAAAATTGTGAAACAATGACTTTTTCCATTCAAACTAAGTCCTTATTTGCCTTAAATACCATTCTTAGGTTTTCTTGTCTAACTCCTTACTTCTCTCACATTTCACATTTGTTGATCAAAATTCATAAACAACCTCTTATATTTTTGTATTTAAACTATTTTCTCTAGCTATTTATCATCTAAAAACTTCACCAACCTTTCATTCCTAATTTTCTATTAAGTATTTTTTATTCAAACCAATTTTCTTAGTCTCTATTACCACAAATCATCCCAAGTCTCTCCACATCAACCCTTTTCTAAAAGTTGTCTAAGTTATTTTCCATTTATATATGTCCCTTATATTACTTTGAGAACCCTACACCATATACAATCTCATTCTTTCAACATCCCCCTACCTTTGCTTTCCCAAATATTCCCAATTGAAAGCCTCCAATTTTTTATAGCAAAACCCCTACCTCCTTTTCTCCACGCAATCTATGCTACCTTTTCTCATCTTCCTCCTCGCCCCACAATTTTTTTTTAATATGTTGTGTTTATGAGCAACACATTTAGGTATTTTGAGAAAAATAAAAATAAAAAGAGAGAGAAAATAATGGAAAGAAAGATAGTACAAAATTAATGAGACATTTGCCCTCTAAGAGAGAAATATTTCTATTTCCAGAGAGATAATTTTCTTCTTAAATTTTGCAGGATCGATTGCCAAGTCATTTCTTGCCTTGGGTTCGCACCTACCAAAATGGCCAAGTACATTGTACAATTTTGGGAAATTAGCTTAAGCTTTGATGTTAACTCAAATAATCTCAGCATACTATTTAGGGTGACCACACATTGAATCCTCCCTAAAAAATAAAGTACCATTGGCAGATTGTAGCAAAGAAAAATCCATCCCATCTTCTTCCAATTTAAATCCTAAGAATAAAT
The DNA here is from genome assembly GCA_026544285.1 of Pachyrhizus erosus. Lineage (NCBI taxonomy): Eukaryota > Viridiplantae > Streptophyta > Magnoliopsida > Fabales > Fabaceae > Pachyrhizus > Pachyrhizus erosus. The sequence goes on along the minus strand of JAMLFT010003519.1, from coordinate 17,028 downwards.
TATCTCTTAATGCTTGCCTTATTACTATCAAGTACTATATTAAGTACCTTCCTTAACCTCTTAAACAAAATCTTTGCAATTATTTTGTATATGCACTGATGACATAAATAGGTTTATATTCTCCTTAAACTTTGTGTATTATTACCGTTGGGGATCAAGACGATGAAAGATGGATTTGCTCCTCTAGAAATTACCTCATGGTCATGAAACTCTCCCAAAACTTTCTTAATATTATGTTTTAAGGTAGGCCAAAAGGATTGTAAGCATCATTTTTTCCTAAAAGGTACTCCATCTTGGATATTAAATAACATTAGGACTGTTCAAATAAACTAAAAATTGTGAACTTAATTATAACTTAACTAAACCAAACTATTAATAACTGAACTGTTTATAAACAAAATTGGACTGAACTGTTCTATTACCAGAGCATTTCATTAACTAAACTAGTGTTTAGTGAACTACTAAACTATCCTTACAACAATGCAACATTAACATCAACTTGAACTTATCGACACGCGAAGAAAAGCTGTAATTTGACACTTCAAACTTTGATTAAAAAAGGCAAAGAAATTACACAAACTAATATTTTCTAACACTTAACGTATTCATGCTTTTTTACTTATAAAATAAAGTTAGTACATTAAAATAAATTATTTTTAACATTGATAACACGTTCAGTTTTGTTTACCTATAAATTAAACTTAGTCTATTAAAATCAAATTTTTTGTTGTTAAAATACACATAACAAGAATTAAAATAGTATAAGTAATTTAGCCACTAATGAAGACTAAATGCATTAATTAATAAAATAATTATATTTTTATTTAAAATAATCAATGTAAAATTTAAAATATATAAATATTGAAATTAAAATGCTTCTACTTAATTGTTACTTTTAGTTAGAATTATTACACATGTTATATACGTCTTTAAAGTTTCATATTTTTTTTTATATGTTTTCACACAAATATTTATAGGTCTCAAAATGACAAAAAAATATAATATTTATATTAATTACTCTTTTTTTTTCTTTCTAAACCATGGATTTAATTTTTTAATATTTAAGAAATCATCTATTTATTATTATTAACATTAATGATAGTTTGTTATAATAAGACATTATTTAAAACTAAAAATTCAATTTTTTAATAGTTTAGTTAAAAAAAAGCTTAATTTAGTTCATAAAAAACAGTTCAAATTAGTCCATAGTATAAAAACAATTTAGTTCAGTTGAATCATTTTTCAGTTCAAATCAATTCAAGCAAACTATTTTTCCAATTCAATTTAGTTATCACACTATTCAATTTAGTTTTGTATTTTTGAACACCCTTAACTAACATTATCTAAAATTTATGTGATATTAAAAATAATTATGATATAATTTTTTACCAATATCAATTTTTACCTATAAACACATTGAACTAGATACACTAAATTACAATTAACTATAATGACAATTAAAAAAATGTATGGTGACATTAAGGTTATAGTTACAATTAAAAATCTCAAATTGACATATATCTACAGATTTTTAAACTGTGACAATTTTTGTATGTCACTACAAAATAAATTTCTTATTTTGAAGAACCATTTTCATACTATTTAACAAGTTTATTCTAAGTTGGATCCTAGAAGCAGAACCTTTTTTGTTTTTGTTTTTTATTACAGAAGGCAAGGTTAGTAATAATTGTGGTCAAAAGGTATCAAAGTTTTTATGAATATATATAAAATAACCAGTTCAATAGAAATCTTATAGTATATGATGAATTTAAATTATTTTTTAAGCGAAGTTTCCCTTTCAAATATTTAATTTTTTTCAATATTACTAATTATAATTGTAATATATACCAAATATTTATTTACCCATAAATAAAAAATTCATTATTTTAAATACTAAACTTTATCAACTTGTGTAATATATGTGGGTAAAGACACTGGCTACCCTCATTAAAAGGACTATATTTTTTTATGTACCAAACCATAGTTGTGAAGTGTCAATATAGATGAAAAAGAGTTTGTAGTAATGAAAGAATAGAAAATATAGTGAACAGTATTCATCAATTTTCTTATTTCCTTTCAAAAATAAAAATATTTGCTAAATTTTATTTTTTTTAAAATAAAAGCTTTTTCATACACACTGAGGCAATTTTAATTGGTACTCACAGGCCAAACTCATAATTGCTGTTGTCAGATGGAAAGAAAAATGTGAATCGTGACATGAAGAAGCTTTTACGACCTAGACTCATCTCATCATTCGATAGAAACATATTCCTTATACATACTTAGCTTATGATTTTGCAAATCTTCAAATATATTCTATATTTTCGATTAAATAGATTTTGTGGTATACTCGTGAACAATCATTTGATAACTTGTCCCACCCTACAAGCCATAACGTAGACAAAAGTAAAAGCAAAATCAAAGAGCAGAGTACGGTCGTCAAGACTGGAGAATATGGCTTCTCTTTTACTTTCCCCTTACTTTTTCTTTTCATACTTATGATTTCTTTCCATTTTGATTGATGAAATGCAACCAACCGAATATAGTGATCACTGTTAAATCCATCATATAAAACAGTGAAAAGTTTAATGAGTAATGATGTATAGATTTATTATTATTATTATACACATTTGATTGACATTTTCTTCTTTGTCCTTTTTTCTATTACATCTCTTTTCTATTTTTGTTTATCTTTCTAGATATTGATAGATACGTGAGTATTCACAAAACATTACCCAAAACAGTGAAATGTTCAATCATCTTGTTTAGTTGGAGGAGTGTGAATAACAATATATTATAATAAAAAAAAGTACAATTTAAATTTTAAACATAAAATTCAATTTTTTTTACTCTATTTTCTCTTTAGTTTAAATATAATCTCTCTCTCTCTCTCCTAGTTTTATTGTCAAATGCACAGAGGGCAAGTCACTAGCTTATGCATACATGTAACTCCTCTAGTTGTTTTTTTATGGGAGGGCATATTCGTTAGCCGAAAGGCACCTTCTGTAGTAAATCACCGGAAGACACTGATAAAAGAATAAACCAGTAATTATTTGTAAACTACTCAAGCTCTTTGTCTACATAAAAAATTGACGAAACCCAAGATTTTTTTGAATTTTTATTATGTTTTATTAGAGGAATTCTGGTGACATGGGAGGAGACAACGGGTGCCCGTGATACTTTGATTACTACGGTAGATATATAAAAAGAAAAGTTAAAAAAAAAAGGTGCAATTAGAGTTTCATATCAATTAAGTGAAATAATATAACATTGAAAATGAACTTAGAAAAATATGAATAAAATTTAATTAGAATAAACTAGCTAATAGTGTACAAATTTTACACATTGTTTCTTATTCCAATTAATAATGAATTATAAAAATTTAAAAATAATTGACTTTTATAATAATTACTTTAAATTTTTTATATAAGACTATTTCTAATTAGTTGGTACTGTAAATTCTTTATATTAGTTGTCTATCAAAATTAAAATTGTATTATGTGTTAAAATTAACTTATAAATTAATTAAAGTTTATATGCTATAAACTAGGAGTTGAAAAGTTGAAAGCTTATAAACTAACTAATTGTATTAAAAATATTTAATAAAACTAGTAAGCTAATTCATAAATATAAAATGACATAAAAAATATATTTGATTATTTGATTTTCAAAATAAAAAAGAGGCAATTTTTTAAATAAATTAGTAAGAATAGAAATAAAAAAATAAAATAAAAAGCTAACATCTTATAATCTAAATTAATTTAATAAACTAGTTGAAATAATTTATAAAAATAAATTAGTCTAACTAACTTATAAATTTGGAAGGATCCCTTACCTCAGCTCCTAAATTTATCTTTAAAAAAAATATGTATTAATTAAAGTGCATGAGGTATTTTTAAACATATTAAACACATTATTATTGATGGAGTTAATGACTGGCATGATATAAATGTGTTGCTCATCCTTGTTATGGTTAATCAACATATATTTTATATAAATGTTAAATAATTCAATAATCACATAAACAACAATATCACTATGAGCGGGGATATATTTGTCTACCATTAGTCTTAAATTCTTCTAATATTTTATAAAATAGTATCAAATAAAAATTAATGTTAAACATTTGAAAAAGTTTATTTAATATTAGAAAGGTATAAGGAACCCTAAACATTTATTTAAAAATAGCTAGTTCTTATTAATTTCGGACATATTTGTGGATTCATTCCTTTATTTTCACCGTGTACTAATATAACAAAATATATCGATTAAGAACTTAATTTAAATATACTGATAATATAAAAAAAAACTATGCTATCATTCAATTAATAATTATCAATAAAATTATTAATTTTACATAAATGTTAATTAGTGACTAAATAAAATAAATGAGAATTTTTTATAAAAATAAATAAAAATATGTTTTTTATAATTTTGAATTGTGTTTGCATGTAATTTTTAATATTTTTTAATTTTTAAATCAGTATCTTTAATTTTTTAATAATTATTTTTAAAGTTCTATTTAAAATAACTTTTAATTAATTGCAAACGTAAAAAGCTTTACTGCCAATATATTAACTCTAAAAATCAATGAAAAAGGCATGTTACCGTACTTTCCGCTAAGTGCATGGAAAGAAGAGGAGGGGTTGGGAACCAAGAAAAAGCAACTAAAATGAAGAGAAAAACTTGTAATAATAAACATAAAATTTAATATGCCTCGATCCTCTTAGGCTTAGCTCCATTTTTCTGCATGCTTAGAAAACTTAGCCAATCTCGTCACACTACAAATATGAATTGCAGGGTGAATGAAAAGGGTACATTAATTTATTTTAACCTATAAGCTAAAAGCCTATTTGTACTAGAATGATGCTTTTTTGTCACTGGAAATTCCCCTTTTAAGCCCATTTTGACAAAGACATCAACTACAACAGAAATGAAACTGTGCAATAATGGACTCCAAAGCTTGTCCTTTGCTTTGCCCCCACCACTCCACAACCGTCCCATCCTTTTATAAAAAATTAAAGCCACCATTTTTTAAAAGGGGTCAGCTTTCAGCATTCAAAAGAATATGCACGGATCTCTCTCCTTTCAACCCTTCAATATTTTTCTAACAGCAAACTTTTTAGCCCTCATCAAGCTCTCAATTCCCACCTTTTCCTCTCTGCAAAGTTTCCAGATACTTAATTCTGTTCCTCCAATTCCAACTTCAACTCCAACCACATTTGCTTTTATTGTTATTTTCCCATTTCACATAGAGAAAGAAAATGAAAAGCAAAATATTTAATTAAACTTCACAATTAAATATCAACTCAAGATTTTTTTCACACTCCAATTTTACACTTAATTTACTTACACATCTATCTATATCTTTCTTCATTTTCTTCATCACATTGTCACTCTCCTTGTCCTCCCAAAGTGTACATTCTCAAATGAGTGTGGAAAAAATCATTTATCATTGAATACATATCATCAAATCAAATCCACCCTTTGATTGATGAATGGTGGCAAAAGGTTTTGGACACCAACACCAAGGAAATCCCTAGTTTGCCCCCCTCCACTCTCTTCATTGAGTACGTGTCTACGTTTGTGAGGGTGCATTTGTGATAATTCACATGCAGAGTTATCTGATTCACTCCCAAGAGTGGTGAGCACCACACTTGATCCGTACATGCCACTATACTTGTTATTATTCCCATCTTGACCCTGGCTGTTACCGCATTTCAAACCTAAGCTCCCAAGCCATGAAGGGTCACTTGAGGTTGCTCCAATTTGAGCAGCTTTTTGCAACAAAGCTGTGGCTGACATGTTTGCTGATGAACATGTTTGGTGGGGTTGGTGTTGGGAACTATACAAAGAAGGAACACTTGTGTTGCCTAGGGGAAGTGATGAAGTGGTACTAGTTGTTATCTCTTGGTTGTTAGTGTTGGAAAGTTTAGTTCCAAACACCCAATTTAGCTGAAAGTTATTAGCAGGTGGAAGATTTGAGCATTGTACTAGGGAGTTGCCACCATACAGTGTTGCTGACCTTGTGACAGAACCAAGTTGATGAATCTCACGCAAATTGGGGTTGACCATTGTTTCTTGAGCCTGAGAAGATGTTTGACCCATCCAAAGGGGTAGCCCCCTAGATGTTTGGTTACTTGTTTCATCAGTGCTTGAAACTGGCTTGAAAATTGAGGGAAGATGAGTCGCCATGTTAGGGCCTAGGGATGTTCCCATTACGTTGTAACCAATGTTACCCCCTAACGAGGTGTTCATGTCTGATGCTGCATTTACCCTAGCTGTTTCTTCTGCCAAGGCATCACAGAAGGCCCTGTGAGTGATGAAGCTGTCTCTCCTGCTCAACCAAAAGTTTTGTTAAACCATTAGCAAAATAATAATTATAATAATAATCTAAAGAGACATATACATTTAAGAAGTCTAAATGTGTGCTTGTTTATCTGTTTAACTACACTGAAAGTGTGTTTAATTTTCCTTTAAAACGAATTCTCATGTCTGTGTAAATAACAAAATAAATATTTAGTTGCTAGACTATTTCTTGAAAAAAATTAAACTCACACTCAAAGGTGATGTAATGAATAATTTATAGTAATAAGACGTTGCTTCTCCATTTTGGTGCATTGGAAGTCGTGTCAACATAAAACTCACTTCAAATATGTTTGTTTCATTCTTTCTAATAAACCAAATAATGTTATTTGATTCGGGGTAACAAATTGTTACTTTTCGATTTAAGGCATTATTCGTACTAAGGTGAAGACAAACGCCTCAAATATTAGTCCAAGAAAAGTCCAAATGGGAGGAACATGATAACATGACTCAGACATTATGACTTGTACGATACTAATAACTATCCTATAGGGGTTATAACCTCAAACTATATATGGCCAAGGAAAAACTGAATTAATAATCACATAATAGGTAAAGAAGATAATTCCAAACTAAGAACTTTTGTCGTTTAGGGCTAAGGTTGCCAAAAGACTTATCATAAAAAACTTGTATGGCACTGGCTTCTTTCAAGTCCTTTGTTTGAACTAAGCCTCAATATTCTCTTTTTTCTCCTGAAACTTGAATCTAGACCACTATGTAGACTTAAGTTACCACTTTTGCAAAACAAAAAACTTGTTCCTATAAGATTGGTAAGAGTTGTCATGAGCAAATTCAGATGAATAGGTTTAATTACTTACCTAGAAAAGATGGTTCCACAGTCACATTTGTATTCTCTGGTGCCACAGGTCTTGGAGTGTGCTTTCCAATCTGACTGTACAGCATAACGCTTTGAGCACTTCTCGCACTTCCACTTCTTTTCACCGTGCTTTCTGCAAAAGTGCTTCTTTATCCCAGTTAAGTCTCCAAGGGCCCTTGAAGGGTCGTGGTGGACACAACTCTTCTCAGGACACACATAAACCCTCTTCCTTGCTTCTTTTCCCGTTCTCTGCTTAAGCTTCCAAGGAAGGTTGTGTCCACGTCGATGGAGTTGAAGATTTTGATCCCTTTGGAAACCCTTCCCACAAGTTTCACACAAGAATCTGTTGGTAGCCATCAGGGTCTTTGGTGATAAGGCTATGACTTCTGCTTCAGGATCTGTGCAAATAGAAAAGATTCCCATAATAAATCATTTGTCTAACTTTTTTCTTTTCTCTTGATGAGAAAGCATATTAACTTTGAATATACACTACAAAATATCAAAGAATGAGTGACAAAACTTAACAATGAAAATTACTTTTTCGTCGTTAACACTGTTGTCACAAAAGTTTTAGTGACAATTTTTTTTTAAAAAATTACATATAAATCGTTTTGTTATTAATTTTAATTTTTCTAGTAGGGATATATGTATAATGATAAAGTTTATACAAGAGATATTGATGGGGAGAAAATAGAGAAGTTATGAAAGAAACAAGCATGCCTGGGTTGCCTGGGAGGTTTCTCTTCCTCTTCAAAGCAGGAGGAGGATTGTTATTATTAGATGCAGCAGAAGCAGTTAGGTTCTGAGGGAAGGCATTTTTGATGATTTCTCCTTCATCCATCTTTCTTAGCATCTTCAAACTGTGTCTCAGATTCTCAGTTTGACTCAATTTTCAATAAGAAACTCACAAAGAGTTCAATGAGGGAAGTATTAGTGGCAGAATTAAGAGAAAACCCAAGAGAATGGGCAGGTAGTCTTGTTAATTATATATGCCTCCAACCCTAAACAGCACAAAGTGGTATATGCAAGATGGGATCTCTCTCTCTCTCATGTTTCAGTTGATGTAATTATCTACTTTTTAGGTGGAATAAAAAACACCAAGATGCTGTGAGAGGCGGTGAAAAGTTAAAGAGGAAAGAGAGAAAGAAAGAGAGATAAAGAAGGGGGCGAAGAAAGGGAGAAGAAGGGAAGCAAAGGTGTATGATGACACATATGATGAGGTCGGAAGAAAGTTAATCTCCATTTGGAATGATTATCCCATAATTGTTGGTGTTTTATGGTTTTTTTAATCCTTTCTCATCCAATAAGCTTTTCTGGTAGTTTGTTTATTTTATAGTAAGAAATCCCTATGCTTTTACTATGTGTCATGTGTGTATCAGAAGCCAAAGTGTATGTATGTACTGCGGTATAGTAGTGCTCAATTAGCTAGAAAGCATAAAAAAATTGAAGCAACATAATGGTATTTCATGGCTTTAGTTGTATATATGTAGCCATCAAAGCATCCCATCCAAATCATTCCAAATTTTTTATGTTCTACTAGTTTTCAAACTTTTTATTTTGGTAAAGGTATCTTTTAGTTTTTATTTTTCTTCCTTAACACACTAAAACAAATGTCATTAACTAAAAATTTAGTATTAATCAGCCTTTATTAATATAACTTTGTCTAATAAGAATTAAACTATTATAAACATTATAAGTTTATAATTAATAGTAAGATATATTTTACTAACAAATTATTTCATCGGTATAGAATATTATTGATATATACTATTACATCAAATAGTTTAATTTTCTGTTAAACAAAAATTAAGTATACTAATAAAGACAATTCTAACATTTGGCATTTTTTATCTGTTAATAAATGGTAAATTTTTATAATAATACTATATAAATTTTAACATTATATATAATTAAATAATAAATTTAATAAAGTATGAAACTAAAAGATATATTTTATAGTTCATATTTCAAAAAAAAATAATATCAATATAAATTCAATATCATACTATACATGAAATGTTATTATTTAAGTAAAAAAAGACCTTATTATTAATACATAATTATTAAAAAAATATAAAATTTAAAAGAATAAAAGAAATAGAAGTAACTCATGATAACTTGAAATATAATCCAAACTTATACCCAAAAATATGCTAGCTTAGATCATATTGTAAAAGCAGAATCCATCAAAATTAATTTCGTCGAAGCCATGTTAATAAGACATGACAGTTGTTAAACACCCTGGCCTTAAGATAGCGTAAAAAAACTGTCGGTTTGAAGAAATTAACATTATTCTCTTCTTTTAACTTTACTGATCTTGCAAATTTTCGTTTCATAATACAATTTTCTTTTTCTTTGTACACCAAAAAAAAAAATATACAATTTTCTTTAGACGTCTCAAATTCCATTTGAATTGAAATGAAAAAAAAAAAAAAAGTGTATTTAGGCACTGCCATCTGAGGATCAGTTTGTTTTATTCATTCAACGAAATTTGCACACATGACTAAGTAAAAATTATACATTTCAAAGCCAAAAATTTCTTCTTCAATATACAGTTTTCGTGAGTTTTTATACTAACTGAATATACAGCTGCATTATGCTAACTGAATTTCTCATGGTTAACATATAACAATGTTACAAAATTATGGCTCTTTAAAACTAGTTGTTCAAAAAGCATTATCTGTGCAGAGCTTGTTATGCTGCTAGATTAATATGACAATTTTTTTTATTTGTAGAAATTAAAGATATATATATATTAGAAGTTTACAGCTCACATATCATATTTAATTGATTGTGGTGAACTCTTTAGTACTGCTAGATTAATATGACAGCTCGAATTACCCTCAGTGGTCACTACTTCAGCTATTTAAATCAATGACAAGTGCTGTTTCTATCCTAAAGATAAAAATCATTGCGTCTCATGTGTGATGAGTGTGACTTGGAAAGAGAAGCATACCCAGTCACAAAGACCTTTCTTTACTTAACGTTGATGTTCCACAAAAGGCAAAATATTGAGTCTTTTGAACCTAGTCAAAGCGAAAGTGCACGTCATCTATTGATGAAGATTGATCATAGATACCATAATATCATAAAATGGCATTTCTTGCCACAGGATTGAAAGGAAAGAGAGAAAGCTAATTTTCCATTACAAACATCGAACAGCTAGCTATCTGTTCATGTTTTGAACTCTTCCTAGAAAACAGCCATGCACGTGTGTCCATGCACTCATCAAACTCTCAAGCGAAGAGAAAATCCAGAGGAAACGACGAAAGAAACACAGAAAAGGGAATAATCGTCCATATGATAACATGACCATGTCTAACATGAACTGAATTTCTAGCGTTATTGATGGTTTTTAATACTTGTACGTTTCTAGGTTCTTAATTCTTATTATTGTTGTTATCTATCGATTATATGTATTTTATCGTAAACTACTAGTCTATTACTATCATCACATCATTGTGTGATGTAACTAAGCAGTGAAGCGTAATTTTAATTAATATTTCGGAACATGAAATGAAGGTCCATGAAGGCATTGATTTGGCAATTAATATTTTAGCTGCAGTATATAGAGAACCTTATTATTATTATTATTATTATTATTATTATTATTATTATTATTATTATTATTATTATTATTATTATTATTATTATTATCTTTTCTTGCAAATTTTTGGATGCTAGATATTTTACTTTTTAGCTTTTTCTCAGCATCTTTAACGTACAATTTCTTTTTCTTTTAAATAAAGGTTTAACTTAGCTGGAAATGTTTTAACCTGAGGACCTATATATATGATGGTTTAAACTGCAAAAACGAAGGTTTTTCTAGTAATAAACATTTATATATAGAGAGTGAGAACAAATTGGTTGTTAAATAAAGCTGCATCTACCTTTTTTTATAAGATTATCAGAGGAGGTATGAAAGAAACAAAAGTCTTCCCCATTATCGTCAACTATACCACCTCAAAAGGAAGAAAAAGGGTGAAGAAAAGTTTGCTTACCCCCAACGCTATGCTTTTTTTTTTTTGTTTTTTCCTTTTGAATATAAGTATTTAAATTTAATTGAAATGTATTTTCGGAATAAGAAAATATACCATCGTTTAGCAAAGAAATTAAGTTTAGTTTACTATATTCAATATATTATATATTATTTAATTCATTAAATAGTATAAGGTACTATTAAATTATCATAATTTTTTATGTTTATATTGCATTAAGATTAAACTCTATTTATATTTATTAGATTCTATTTGTGATAATAATAATAATAATAATAATAATAATAATAATAATAATAATAATAAATATGTCTGTGGTTTTTATCAATTAATATAATTTAATTTAATTTTAATGATCGGAATTTTTTCTGTTAATTTTCATAATAGATTTTAAATTTTTTTAAAATAGTACATTTTGATACTTAGTGGTGACTTTATATGTATCTTAGAATATCATGTCCAATTATTATGAAATTACACATGATTAGATGCATGTTATACTAATTATAAATAATTGATGATATTAGAACTTTTTAAAAAATTATATTATAAAAATTGAAGCTAATAAAAAATTTGGAAATTTATATTCAAATTTAATCATATTTATATATATACTATATACGAAAAGAAAACATTTTAAACTATATGTTGAGTTAATACGATTATACTAACTGGTCCATAAAAGAGGGAAAAAAAGAATACGAAGTTAGTACGTTACTATAAAAACGGAAGGGGACAGCCAGCTGACAAAGGCAGTGAATTTTTGGAAGTTTGAGCAGTCGTCTCCTTGTGAGCTGACTTTAACTATTAATTTTCCTAATCCTTAATCATAATCTAATGATGTTTTTTCTTTTGTAACATTGTTTAATATAAATCTTTGGAGTTTTGTTTTTGAACTGTGGTGGCACTAGAATATTCTCTACCCCTCCAACACTTCACCCAAAGACTCCAACTTTCAAGGCCTCGTGAGATTCCTATATTCAAACTCCACACAGGGTCCCCCTTACGAATTAATAATCTCCCTCTCTCTCCTTCTCACTTAACATAGTTAATTAGAAACACTAGCCATTTGAAAATAGGAGATTTATATAGGAAAAGCAAATTGTTGTCAACAAGGCTATGTTTGTTTCTTATTTTGTCCTTTTGAACGAAAAAAAAAAAAAAACAGTATTAGAAGTGATGAACCACATGTTTTGAATTGAATGTGAAATCTAAGTGAAGAAAAATTATAATTCCTTGACAGTTTTAAGGTTTGCATGCTATTCACATTTTGTCATTTTTTCATCCATAAACACATAATTTATATGAAATTATGTAATCTTATTGTATTTATATATGGCAGAGTGATCTATTTAATAAAAAAATATTTTTCATTTTTATTATATGCAAAAAATTATAAATTAACAGCAATTATTCATTATAATGAATTAAATTAGTCTATAATTTATTGGGTTGAGGGACAGATGTAATTTTTAACCTAAAATTAAACTAAAAAAATATGAGATTATGTAATTTGATTTGTAGGCTGCTCGCTTAATAAATCAAGCTATAATACCCGAATGGTTAGTTATTATGAATGCGAAACACACTTCTAACCTTTAAACTAAAACACATAATTTAATTAATTAATTTGTTATTTTTTAAAAATGGATAACGAGATGGTTTTCTCTACGAGTATCGATGATGGATGCGGCTCCGGTGATGAACAACCGGATAAAGTGGACGACGTGTCTAACCGACCTAAGGTTTCTTTCAAAGACAAGATGATGGGGAACAATACTGCACCTCCTCTAAAGCCCACGTATGAATCTTTTCAAAGAGAATGTGGCAAAAATTGAGTATGAGAATGACAACCCTTTGAACCCAATGGTTATTCTCGCTGACTCGGTCTTTGATGGACTTTGCGCACCATGGCAAGGGGCCCTTGTTGTCAAATTGCTGAGGAAAACACTGGGTTTCCATTTGTATAAGGATCGTTTGGAGAGGATCTGGAAACTAATGGCTGGTTTCGAGATGATTTATATTGACAATCAATTTTTAATGGTTAAATTTGAAAGCATGGACGATAGACAAAAGGTTATGGAGGAGGGTCCATGGATGGTCTTTGACCATTTTTTATGATGAAAGTATATTGCTTGCTCTAGCTTCTGCAGTTGGGAAGCCAGTTCGAGTAGATATGAACACGCTTGATGCTAGGAAGGGGTTGACCTAACAATTCATAAATTAGCCCAAGTTCAGATACACAGGCTGATGATTTCAACAAGAAAGTCTTTGGGAATATTTTCCACAGGAAGCGCCAATTGGAGACTAGGATCGAGGGTGTTGACAGGCTTATTTCTAAGGTTTTGGTCAACAGGTTTTGCCCTTATATTACTTGTATTATTGGACCCTTCTAGTGCAGTTTCATGTCCAACAGATGCACAGTTGACAATGCCATCATCTTCCTTTTAAAATTGACTTTAAAAAAGCATATGATCGTGTTGATTGAAAATTTCTTGAGCTCACCCTCCGTGACTTTGGTTTTCCCCCTCAGATTGTCAATCTTATCATGAACTGTACCATCCCAACAAATCTTTCCTTAAAGTGGAATAATAAGAAATTGGATAGTGGAACTGTACCCTCAATCTCCTTATATGTGTCTTTTGTGCATGGAGAAGTTATCTTTGTTGATTGAGGAGAAAGTTCAAAGAAGGAGAGTGGAAGCCTGTGGAAGCCTGTGAAAGTCTGTTCTAGGGAACCAGCAGTGTCCCACTTATTCTATGCTGATGACTGTTTGTTGTTTGTTGAGGCCGAATCCTCGCAGGTAAGGCTGGTTCAAAAGGTTCTCCAAGATTTCTGTCTTGGCTTTGGCCTCAAGGTCAGTGTGCAAAAATCTAGATTCATGAGTTCTCAGAATATATCCCATTCTAAAATTGACAAGTTTTTCGGGATTATTGGCTTCCACCATACGAGAAATCTTGGAAAATACTTGGGTTTCCCTTTGTTGAAAGGAAATCTGTGGATCCCCGAAAGTATTTGTGATCAAATTGATGCAACTGTTGGTAGATTCATTTGAGGTAAACCTTCTTTTCATTGGGTTAATTTATTCAAGACACACAACTGCTGCTTAAAGATATCTTTATTGATGGTGCTTGGAATTGGAATACCGTAGCAACAATTGTGCCTCATCAGTATAGACATACAGTGGCTGGAATACGTTGGCTTGTTGCTTTTGGCTCATGTCTTAGGAGCCTTTGTGCTAGATCTTAGCTTTCTGCTTTTTGTCTTTTAATTTTCTTCATGATAACAAAAAAAAAAAAAAATTAAAACACATAAGGTTATATGCAATTAGTAACTAGAAAGGGTAGTCTTGTAAAGTGCAAAAATTCAACGAGTTATACTTAGCTTAATTAAATTGGAATGATTGTCCAATGCTGTTAGATCTAAGATTCCTGTACAGGAACTCACATGCTTCTGTTTATCAAAAGCTGGAGAATATGTGCCTTTTTTTGTATGTTACTCAATTAAGAATTATTTTCTTTAATATTCTTCCTTTTCCTTTATTTTTATTTTAATTTTAGGTCATTTTCTATACACATTTCAAGATGGTAGAAGATCTTATTGCGTTTTTAGCCAACCAACTTTACAGGGAAAAATATGGCAGCACATGAATATTCTTTTGGATTTGCAAATTTGTACTTCACTTTTCGAGAGATATGCTTGCGTTCTTTATAATACATAATTGCATCAGTATGTTTCTTCACTAGAATAATAATGTAACAGATCAAAGTTTTGTAATTTTATTTTTTGCTTTCAAACGTATTATTTTTCCAAATATATTTCGTTGTCTTTCAATTATGGATTTTTTAATGTCTTTCTGCAAATTAACTTAATTTTAGAAAATGTTATTTTACAAAATTTATTTTGATTAAAAGTGAGGTTAAAGATAAACAATTTACATTTGAAAACTTTTATCGATCTCTAAAGAAAATTTATATATTAGTCTAAATTGATGCGAATAGTTTTCATCATATCAAGAGTAAATAATAAAAACTCAAGAAAAAATAAAGGGTGTTCAGACTTTTTTTTTTTTTAAAGAAAATATTAGTTTAATAAGAAAGGGAGGACAGTGAAAATATAATTTTTAACCAATATCACAATTACATGGGTTTAAATTTTCTATCCCATTTTTATATTAAAAATCAGATACTATAACACAGCTATGTAATATAGTTAATTTAAGCATAGGAATGAAGCCTCTATAAGTTTTCTCAAATTCTATCAACAAAAAATTAAAATTTTAATTAATATTTAAATCCATTCAAATATGAAATATAATATAATAAATTTATTTGTAAATTAAAATTAAAATATCCTATCAATCAAATTTAATTTTGAAAATTTATAAAATTAAAAGTTTTAAATGACTATATTTTTATTTTTTAATAATTCTTTTATTATTGGTGAAATAACCATTTACTAAATTTTAGTTAATTTATACTTTTAGTTTTATTTTATACAACTTTCTATTCTTATTATAAAGTTTAAATTAAAAATGTAGTTTGTTTCTTTTTATAAAGTTCATTTTAAAATACTTTATTTATTAATTTTTTTTATAAAAATATATTTCATTAAAGTTAATTTTAGAATGACATAATAATATAAAAAAACATAATTCATTAATGTTTATTAATTTTTTTGAGAGATAGTTTTAAAAATAAAATATTATTTTAAGAAAAATCTAATACTTTCAATTAAATTAATTAAATTTCTCAATCTTGATGAATTAATTATTTAAACTCTATAATAAAGACAAAAAATAATAATACATTGTCAATATAAATTTTTTTATACTTTTAATCAATTAAAAAATATTTTTGATATGCTTTTGAATAAATTATCATAAAAATTAATAATTTTACTATATCTGATAAAATTAAATCACTATGTAAAAATATTTATACCAACAATACATTGTAATTAAATTTTATATTTTTATATTTTACTTACATTTAACGATACTCATGTAATGTATGCAAACAAATATTTAACCAACTCATTTTTAAACACAAAATTAATTCCTCATTAATTATGCAATGGGAGTTGGGAAATTCAATGTCAAGTTCTATATTCTCTTTGTTGACATGGGGTTGCTTATATTATTAACCATTATTATAAGGAAATTTGTTAAAGATATACAACCAATTTTTTTTATTAAAATAATTATTTATTATATTAGAAATACATTAAAATGTTTAGCATATTTTTAAGGATTTTGTTAATTGTTGTAATTATTGTATTAGTTAAGAAATTAATAATAATTTTTATAAAAACTCACATTAAAATTACATTAAAAATTATACCGAGGTGTATTAAAAATACTTTTTAATATTTTTTTATTCTTTAATCAGTGCTTTCATGTATTTGTTAGCAAAAAAAATAAATATCCTACTTTAAGATATAAAAAAATTTGAAGTATTTGAAAAAACAAATATGTGCTAATCTGCAAATAATATTTTAATGTGTAATTGTTGTATTCTCTTACAGTAATTTTTTTAGTTCAATTCAATGGAAAAGTAGCTAACTAGATGTGATTGTAAATAACATTATCTTTAAGCAACGCTTGGTATAAGAAAGAGTTTCAATTTTCTGATAATTTAAAGACAAAAACCTTTATTTTCTTATTTTGATTTGTTTATTAAAAATTAATATTTTTAAGAAACAATGTTTCTTGAGAATGTTTTTTTGTGTGCTATTTTTCTCACAAAATTATTTTTATAAAATATGTGAAAATCTAATTTTTTTAAATTAAAAAATATTTTATTATAATAAAAATATCATTATATTTTTTATTAAATTAGATCGGAA
>JAMLFT010003518.1:0-21885 GCA_026544285.1 Pachyrhizus erosus | reverse complement strand
CTAAATATAAATAAATAATACTATATTAAAATATTAAAATGATAATTATTTAAAAATATTTTTTTTCTTACACGATAATTATAACCAAAATAAAGTAAGATATTGTTATTATTAGAGATTGATATACGGGTATCTGTCCTGTGGCCCGCAAATAATTAAAAAAAAATAATATTTAATTTTAAATTAAATATAAATATTTATCTAATAAAAAAATTATTAATTATTTCACCACATCCATATTATATGATATATTTAAATAAAAATATGAATAATATAATATATTTATATCCAGATCATATTATTAATTGTTTAATAAAAAAATTATTAATTATCTTTTTTTTAATCAAACACTAAAATTTGTAAAACCCGTAGACTAAACGAACAGATAAAATAATCTACCATTTAAATGAGTTTTAAAAAAGAAGACCCGTATCTGCACAGATCATAGACTATATGGGCCGGGCCGGAGGTTTCGACCCATATACCCATATCTGGTGATGACATTAAGGTAAAAACGTCACTTGAGCATGAATGAGCAAAGGATAATTTAGATATTAACACCTAATTTATTTTTTATTTTTAAAAAACCATAGTATTACTTTGGATATAGGATATATTGTGTACCTGGGAGGTGTCTTGAAGAGAGGAAGTGCGACCCCATCTCTCAGGGTCCCAGAGAATGGAGCTATTGAATGCAAAACTTGAAATATGAATGGGAGGCGTAATTGTATCGGTTTCATTGTTCATATTCCTTAAATGCCAACCTATGACTTGTGAAGAATCGCACACAGGTCCTTCTATTATCACTTTCTTCCTGTTTGCTGCTAATAATGCTGTTGACCATGTTCCAAATACCCTGCTCAGTTGCCAAATCACCATTAAGGGGCATGTTTCTCATGTTAGTTATAACTTTTAAATTACATTGCAAGTGTGAAATATAGTGCATGACTGTTAGGATTGTATGTTGTCATTTGTCATTAGTATACCTCTTGACTTGAAATTTAATTTTTTAAGCTTCCCCACTCACCCATTAGCAATGTTTTGCCCCTTTTCTTAACATGGTCCTAAAGATATACTACCAAAATTAATCAATGTTTATAATAATCATAATGATAATAAGAAAAGAGAACTAGAAATAGTGCATAAAATAGAAAGGGAAGAGTCATACTCAATATATCTTAGTTGTTGGAAGAATTCGAGATCATAAACATTGGAAAGCTCAGCGAAGTGTACGATCCCACTTAGCCTGTGATGCACAATGTGCTTGAGTGCAAGATTTCTCTGGTGATTCAGTTCAGCCTCCGAGTCCGTGAAGTTTTCCTTGGAAACCAAATGCCTATACATGATGCCAGTCTTCCTAAGCATCTCTGAAAGTTCTGTGGAATCTGTTTGCCCTTCCACAACAATCCACAGCAATGGTTGAGGAACCAGCTTTATAGTATTTGCCAACCGTGTCAAAACCACATTTTGGAAGGGATGTTTTGTGCTTGTTGGAGTTACAATGATTACAAGTCTTCTTGGCTTCAACTGGGGCAATGCTTTTACATGCAATTTTGTTTTCTTAAGGACTGGTGTTGGAACTATCCAACTTCTATTGAAATTTGTTGTCTTCTGTGACACTTCAATAGACTGTGGTGCAAATTCTGATCTATTTGAAGCAGCAACATGGCTGTGAAATGTAGATTTACCTGTAGGAGCAAAGCCTGTGAAGAACCCCATGACAAAACACAGAGAAAAATGCACTATAGCTTTCTTCCATAACATAACTTTCTTTCTTGATCTTTCTAGTGATCCCATCTTCTATCACTAGCTGCCACAGAATTCGAGTATTTAATGTACAGATGCAGGAAATGAAGAGGAAGAGTGTGTAATATAAAATCGAAGTTTTAAGGACACCACACATTTGTTGTGTAAAACGTTTAAACTTTATACTGTAAAAGGCTATGATTGGTACTGCCAAACTAAGTCATTTGTGCAGGTATTTCATTGGTAAGATATTTCTTCACTTGGATGTCACTTGAAGAATAAGAAAAAAGTAAAAATAAAAATAGTTTGCGTGATGGCAAGAGTTGCTATCTACACCAAATAGTAGTTGACGCGGCACACATCCATGTATCCATAATATGCTCTCTGCCATTTAACTAATAGTAATGATTGTGATTAAGGGTCTAATTATTATTTGGGGTTGAGCAGTAGTCCACCAAGGGGGATTCTTAATTTTTTTAAAAATATAAAATTTAACAATAAACCTCAGAATCTCGTCAAATAATTATGTTTTTGCTGAAAAAATACCAGATTATGACACTGGGTCGGGTTTGGACCTTTTGTCTAAATCAACAATAATCTCCTCCAAGGAAAGATTTTGATTTTCTTAAGTGTGTAAAGTGAAAAATGTGGGTGTATAGAGATTAATTTAGGAGACACTTTAATTCAAGATAAGGGTGGATATACCCACACTTTTTCTCTGGCTAGTTACAAGCAACATTTACGTAAGCTTATTGTGCAAGCAAAACAATTGCAATGAAGCACGTAAAGAAATCCATTCCTATATAGTTTAAGCAAAACAATTGCAATGAAGCACGTAAAGAAATCCATTCCTACATAGTTTAAGCATCCAGCTAGGACAAAGAGGTGAGCCAATTTAATCTGGCTTGGGTCTGACTTTGTATCTGTTGACTATGCCTGGTAAATCCATGGATACCTTTAAAAATCCAACTGGAAACCGGACAATCTTCTGAATCACACTCTTGATATGCATGGAAAATGCAGTTCTTTGAAGGAATAAAACTTTTTGAGATGAAGCCAGAAAATTGTGATCTCTTGGATACTCGCTACATGATCAAAGGAATGATGGCATCACCATGCACGTACGAATAATTTCCAGATCAGAAGGCATAGACATATTCCCGATTCATGTAAGAGCAGTGTATGTCAACAGTATAGAATAATGTGAAGGATAATTGAATTATTCAATCTGCTCATACAATTTCTCAAGGGATTTGAGCATGCTTGATAATATAATCTATCTGCTCATACAATTCAGGTTCAAATGGCTTTTCAGATTCATCCAAGACAAGATACTCACTCTGCAGTGCATAACCAACAAAAGCTATGAAATATATGATGTTGCAATTCTTAGTACCGATTTTGTTGTAACAATGTAGGATACAGTTAGAGAAGCTTTTTGTTCATATGCTTTCCATAAAAGCAGCTTAGTATTCAATACTTGAATTAAAACCTACTTCTACAAGCATATGAGCTAAATTTTCTGGACCGAAAATACATGTAATAACCGCTAGTTTAAGCATTTTAAGGTTATCCCAAGAAAACAAATAAAATATTTATCATTAATCACCTGCAGAGACCAACCTTTTAGATGTAATTTAAGAAAAACTTTATTGTATTTTTTATTCTTAAAATATCACACTTATATAATTTTAGTCATTCGAGCGTTAATTGTTCTAATTGAGTTTCTCAACTATCACAAATATGTAATTTTAGTATCTTAAATTTTATTTGTATTATTTTAGTCTCTCAAAAATCATAATCATGCAATTTTAATTATCTAAATATTATAATTCAATTTTAGTCTTTAATTGTATAATTTTAGTCCCTTAAATTTTATAATTTTGATATTAAAATTAATTTTTTAAGAACTAAAATTGTACAATTACGATACTTAAAAAATTAAAATCGCACATTTTCAATTTATGAGAGACACAAATTAAATGATTACATTATTTATGAGACTAAAATTGCATAATTAAAATTTGAATGACTTAATTTATATATTTGTAATATCTAAAAAATCTAATTGATATAATTAAAATTTTAGGGACTAAAATTGTATAATTACAATTCTTAAGAAACTAAAAGTACAATTAAGCCTTTAAAGAATTGTGTAACTATATATATCATAATGAAATTTTAAAAAGAAATATTGTTGTTATACTTTTATAAATTTATATAGGTTCTACTAAATTACTTGACATATTATATCTTAAGTAAAACTAAGACAAAATCTGTCTAATAAAGTATGTAAAGAATGAACTGGCACGCTTCCTCAAATAAAGGAAGCAAGTGTGGTTAAAGCGGAAGCACCAAAGGAGATTACAAAGGCAGTCCATTGCGCTTCCTCTTCAAACTTGCTCTGTTTTGTCGTTTCAACCATGTTTTTACTGAAAAGAAATAGGAAATGACAAACCCAAAATTTGGTGTTAGTGCCTGGCAATATCGCTGCCAAATTTCATTTTATCCAAGCAAATTTATGAAGATCCCAACAAACAAACTAGTGCTTCCATCAGCTGCTGCACTACCCTTAAATCCTTCCTCTCAAGAGGCTCCTTTGTTTTCTTTGTTGTCTAAGAAGACTAAACTAAAAACCAAATTTCTCAAATTATAATTGCTAAAAGCCTAAACTTAACTCATTATATTTAACCGATGCTAGCATATCCTGCTCCTTCCAATACGTGTTGTTAAACGCACTTTGTACCTTCCGTCATTCCTCGTATTGCCAGTCCTGCATGATCGAAAAGCAGAAAAGACTAGTTTTCCAAACTTTTGCACACACTCATTATCGTGTGAATGCAGTGGGTACAATATGAAAAATGTTTACTTGAGCCGTCAGGCGAGAATTCAAATGCATGTGCAATTATTGAGCCAAACCCGAATGCTTCTGACTGCGTTGTATAGTCAAGTTTAATAGACGGCAGGTTCAGTTGAACCATACTAAAAACTCACGACCCAAATTCTGGGTGAAAACTGCGCTGTGGTAACTGGTATCTTTTGCTTTTGCAGGTACTAAACTATAGCGTAAAGAGAACTGGAATAGAACTACAAACAAAAATTTACATTTCAGTCTATCGTGTATGTACTCTCTCACATAAGGCCCACAGAAAAGTGTACAACCACAAGCCCTTGAAAATTTATCAAACACCTCAATACCAAAATAGGTTCTATTGGCCTTTGATAAAGAATCATCGATCAACAGCGTCCGTGACATAAATTGCTCCATATTTAACAAGCTGCTTACGCAATGCATGCATAACAACAAGGGCAAAAACGACACTGGATCTTGCTATTTTAACCCCTACTATTCATTGAGCCCGTAGTCCTCTCCAAAATACTTGTCAACTAGAGTATTTGCCATAGTTCTCAGATCTTCATTTTCATGAAACTGAAATCGTTCCATGGCTTCAATCCCATCTTCTTGTTCTACAAGCTTTGGGCCCTCACTATTAGGCATACCCCTCAGGACCTTCAAACACAAGAAATCATAAACAACCAGGGGTTTAGATCTCGAAGAACATGGTAGCTCTTTGCCATGAGATGGAAATTTTGTCATGATTACACAAACTAATAGGCATAATTTTCTAATCAAACCATGTGAATAGACCTCGTCTAGCCAAAATATATGAAAAGTAATTATTTAGACAATCATAGAAATCTCTTACCAGCTCTATGAACTGAAGTCCTAGCCTTGCAGCTTCAATATCAGCAGATCTAACTAAATCAATAAAACCTGGCAAGCATCCTTTTTCAATAAGTGAAACCAGGTGTTCCAGGATCAGACTTGGCTTGTCATCACCTTTAGTTGGGGCAACACAAAGGTTGCCCAATACATAAGCCACTTCCTTTCTTATATCAAAAGGAGCAGCAGAAAGGAGGCGCAAGAGCACAGGCACTGCCTCACTAGAATATATCAACTGCTTGTGCTCAACAGAACCAGCAGCCATGTTAGACAGCACCCAGGCTGCTTCCTGCATATATAGCAAAGTTAATCTTGATTTATCCCAAGTTAGATTCATAGAATAAAAAATTAAACTTTATACCTTCTTTAAGACCCTGTTTTCACAATTTAGACATTTTACCAGAACTTCTATAGCATTATCTGAAAATGTCATTGTATAATATCAGATACAAGAAAATGATTACTGTTTAATCCAAATGCATGATTTTATCTTAGCAAATAAAGGAAACTTTACTAGCCTGTAATTTCACGTCCAGGAATGAGAACAGCATAAATTGCATGGGAATCACCAGCAACGAGATTACCTATACTTCGCAAAACCTAGAGGCATTTTCCTTTGTTATTAGAAACAAAAGATAAATGTAAATAACATGAGCTTTGTGATTTGTGTGTGTTGATGTATGCTAACCACAAGAAAAAGTTCCAGATGTAGAGAGATACACTTTTGCAACAAATGAACCAAAATACAAAGTTATGGAGATCATTACCGGAATCATCAATTGCAAACTGTTTGATGTTGCTAATTTATTTACAAGCAATTCAAGTACATCGCTCTTCACCAGCATGCTGGTAGCTATATTTGAAAGCGCTGAAAGATAAACAACCACCCATGCTACTTCAGTTGCTAATTCATCATCCCTGAGGTGAAAACATAATTAATATGACAATAATCAGGGCAGCCTTTCAGGGGGATATAGTCAATGAGTAAAAGTGCTGGTAATTCTGTAACACTTAAAAGGAAATAAGTTTTCCAAATAGTCATAATACTAAAAGAATTGCACTACCACGACTTCTGATATAATTGTAGTCACTCCTAGCCTGCCTTAATTGCAGCCTTTTCCTTCATTGCAGCATTCAGCACCTTCATTGTGCTAGGTCTGAACGGGTGTATTTAGTCAAACATCACCTAGAGTTATGGCCTAAGTAGTGCTTATAAGACTTCGGCAATTCTCACCTTACCAGCCGATTTTGTGAGATTGAGTTATTCCCTAAGCTCAAATTCTAGGATCTATTATCGTTTTAAATAAATTGCCAAGTTGTAACACAGCCTCCTTGGGAAGTACCCTCACAAGGTATTTTCTTTTTAAAGAACATTAACAGATTGTCAATTGGAAGACTAGAGAGGTTATTTTGAGGTAAATCACATGTATTTCAATGGTTAAATAAAAAAACCTGTATTCTGTGTAGGTATCTGTGCAAGTTTTGGTGACTGCATTTGTTCTTTTATGGGAAAAAGTAAAATCTGATTAATCAAAAACCATGTAATAGTTTGGTTGCACTCAAAACTAATTATCCATTAAATTAAAGTAGGATGTAACATATTCTTGTGTGACATACACAATTTAAATTCCTAGCATGTTCACAAACAAATATTGACATACAAAAGGAAATCTAATTTGAGAAGCAGACAAGTCCAAAATGGAAACAGAACTTTTACCATAGCAATTGCTAATTGACAAAAAAATCTACATCAAAAGAGAAGGGGAGAAAAAGAAATTGAAAAGTTCAATTTCTAACATCCACATAAATCATAAGTGAAATGTGCACTCCAAGCTTCTATAGAACAAGTAGATTGGCAAGGTGCAAAAATATGATTATGATTATCCACATATACTTTAAAGTTTATATCTTTGTAAATTTTACCTTTTCAATGATATAAATTGTGCTTTTTCTACCAAAGGAAAGCATAAATACATGAAATATATTATTGTAGTAACAATTCAAATAACAAAAAGGTAAGAGAAAGTATGAGTCATCTATGCATAGTAAAACCAGTATATTAACCATGTATGTCAGAAAGCAATCAGAGTCTGAAGCAGCATTAAAACCTCTGGGCCAAGATATACAAGAAATTCCAGAGCAATACTCACTCTTTCTTCAAGTGTCGAATGATTGCATCCAATACTCCATCAACACGAATGAGTTCTGTAGCAGCTTTAGGATCTGGGCCCTACATGCAAACATACTGAAGTCATGTTAAGTTTCCAGATAGGAACTCATGTCACTGGAACCACATGTACACAAATAAAAAGAAATGCATATGAAATATTCCATCTTCCTCAAACCATAATGCACAAGCAATCACAAAACCTGATGACAACATAACACATCTCAGAAATTGACCCCATCATACAAGCAAATGGACCATGAATACAGTTATCCAGATATTGTAGAACAACAGTAATTGTTAAAGAACTAATACAAAAAAATTAAGCACTGAAACAAACATTATGCAATATCCAACTTATTCAATTGATGTATCCGAAACCTTGATTAGGTTAGACAAAGCCCAGGCAGCTGTTCTGACAGTTGAACCTCTGTTTGGTAGCATCATTCTAGCAAGAGGTAGTAATGCCCCTTGAACTAGCAGAACATTCCTCAACTCTTCACCTTCACCAGCCACATTTCCTAGTGCCCAAGCACATTGTTCAGCAGCAGGTGGGTGGCTCTTTTCTGCAGAACAAAATCATTCATGAATTTAAAAGGTAATTGAAAACACTAAAATTGTTAAATTAGTCTCAACCTTCAGGAAAAATTTGTTATGAATGATGAATATAGAAGAAAAGTGGACATTTAAGAAAAGAGTGATGTGTCAGTAGGTCTAAGTTCCCTCTATCCAATTTCTTCTTTTTCATAATAAATATCTTATTATAATGCTTTAACAATTTAGGCTACAAGACTTCCTCTTAATCTTTATTATATACAAATATAAATAAGAAACTATTCATTTTCTTTACATGCAAAAGGAATCTCAAAGTGATCACTCACCCCCAAGATGAGCAATAAGCAAGGGCAAAGCAGGCAACAAAGCTTTCGTTTCTTCTGGATTCCCTGCAGCAATATTTGTGAGACACCAAGCTGCCTCAAGCAACTGCAGAAGACATTCACCACAAAATGTAAGCATTAAAAAAATTTCTTCCCACTATTGGATCTATATGATCTGCATAGAATGCAGAGACGTGCTTGCTCAAGCCTTTTGAGAGTAGAAACACTCATAGAAGTCATTGAACATCATTCAAAGGAAGATGAAACTTCAGACCTGTTCATCTGGAGAACCAAATGAAAGACACTGCACAAGCAAGGGTATGGCTCCAGCATTAATAGCAGACTCAACAGGAGGAAATTCAGATCTTGACAGCAAACGCCTTAATTCTTGGAGAGCCCCCACTCTTTTCTTCACTGTACCCTTCCCCCTATCAATTGAACATGTATATAGTGCAATGCTTAAGCCAAAGCTGATGAATATTAGAACTTGTAGCTACATAATAGAAGTCTTTTCCAGTTTGTATTATAAATACAGTCAAGACAATACTAATGATTTAATAAAAGACCCATAAAACTAAAATATAAAAAAAATAAAATACAACACCAATCTCATAGTGGATGTACAAGCTTGCTTCATTGTTATATCATCCAACATCAATCTGAAGACTTATAACACTTGGTGGGTTTTGCTTCCTCAGACCAACAAACAATTGGCCAATCATATCTTCAACACTTCAACTGCATGATTTTTTTTGTATGAACCATAGGTATCCTTCTCGGAAGGCAATTTGGTTCAAGTCGGATAAGACCATTATAGGTCGCAAAGCTCTTGCTATTATTTAACACAACTGCGTACCTAAGACTCAAACTCGTAATCATTGGCTAAACTATAACAACCTCGCACCAGTTGACTCACAGCTAGTTATTCAACTACATAATTTCAATTAAAACAATTCTTCACACAATTGAAAGTATTTGGCCTCCAATTATCACAATAGTCTTCTCAATTCATCATAAACTACAGAATAATCTACTAAAAACCATTTTTATGTCCTTCCCACAACCACCTAATATATATCTACCATAAAGTCCACTCCAGATAACAGTAGGATGTTACCTGGCAGCATCTATTTGTTTCAAAAACCAAAACTACCAGCAAAATAAACAATCAAACACTGAGACACCAACAAGTTTGAAGAGCTTACCGAAAAGCAAGGGCAGATTTCAAATTTTCCACTGCCACTGAAGTCTGAGACTCCAAAACGGATTGGTCCTCATCAAGTAACATGTCACTGTCAACGGAAACATCGCCATCAACACCATCAATACTCACCCTACAGAGTCTTTTCGCGCGCATCAGTGATTCCCTCCTTTCTTTCCCCACTGTGATTGCATTTTGTCGTCTCCTACAAGCAGCGACAGTCCCAACTGAAACAAAAAACACGTCATTGAAATTCGCCGATTAGGTTTATTGTTGGAAATCAAAACGGGCTTTTACGAAGCTCGACTAACATTTGTCTCTTTTTATTTATTAATTGCCGAGAAATGAATAAAAAAAACGTACCTGAGGACTTCATAGGATCCCTCCTGTTAGTAGCGAAGCCAGGATCGGCCATTGAGTAACGCTTCGTGAGTGACCAGAGCTTCGTTTTTACGTTCGGTGCTTGAGATGCCCTAACTCCCAAGTGAGACTAGCTCCTCACCGAGGGTTTTGCCAAGCCACAGTTGAAGATTTAAAATGGAGTTTTTGTAAGCTTAGAACAGGCCTAATGGGTATCAAATTAAAAAATAATAAATTGAATAAATTACATTAACACTTTTTAAAATTTGTTCGAATTATATAAATATTTTTTATTTTTTTAATCCTTCTCTCTTCATTCTTGCCCATGCTTCATTTCTTTATAATTTTTATAATAGTATTGATGAGACAATTTGAAAATGGTATTTACTTGTTCTATGATCTTTTAATTTTTCTTTGAATCATTGGATTTAGACATTACTTCCAGAATTTTAAATATTTTTAAAAATGAGAGCAACATACCATTTTTTTCTTTCTTAGAAAGAATCGTAGATGGTTAATTTTTGCAGATGCATCTTTATTAATTCAAAACAATTTTTTTTAACCTTGCTCAAATAGGATCCTTTCGTTTTTTCTATCAAAATTATACTTACAAAGTTTTTCTAACTTATTAATTTTCACTCCCTTTATACCTTATAAGTGATGTAAGTGTAATATATAAAATAATGTTAATTTAATATTTTTAAAATATTAAAAAATTAGTATAATACATAGAAGTGTAAATTTAATATTTTTAAATATTAAAGGGTTTGTATAAAAAAAAGTGATATTAAATGTAATTTGTATCAAATACAGAAAATGTTATTATAATTTGTTCTTTTGATTTTATTCTTTTAAAAAATTGATTTTTTTAAAGATTTCAAATATTTTATTTTATTTATTTTTTATTATCAAGTAATAGTGTTAATTGATAATGTAAAAAGGACATTGATAATTTATTAATTTGTTGATAAATAGTATAATTTTAGGCTAAAATTTACTTTTTGTCCATTATCTTTTTTTTTTCAGTTTCATTTTTTGTCTTTTAAAAAATCATTTTGGTGTTTTTTAAATGATTCACAATGGTTCTTCCATTAATTTAAAACTAACACGCGTTGATTAAAAATGTTTCACCTTCTTCTTCCTTCTCCCTTCATCTTCCAATTTTCTCTTTTTTTGTTTCTCTTTCCTCTAACATCACTAAGAAAATTAATAGTTGATGGAAGACTCTTACATGTTATTAGAATTGGAGTTCAGCACTACCAACACTACCTTGGTGGAGGAGGCGGCGATGACAACAACAGGGATGGAGTTTTCATTACTCAAATGATAGTTGTTGTGTTGAGGTCCAATAATGGAGACAAAGTGATTTCAAATGTTTTGTTGGGTTTGCTGAAAAGTTTGAATTTGCAACAACTAGGGCAATAAGGACATTATAGAGGACACTGCCTTTGGTCCAGTAACAATAACAATTGTTGTAGTAGTGGCAGGACTAGGAGAGGTTGTAATTGTGTAATAGCAAAACTTTGTGTTAAGGGAGTCACAATAAGGGAACTTTATGGCATGACACTTTTGGTGGCGGGGTAGGGGATTACTATCTATGATGTCAATGTTGAAGAAAAACTTCACTCCATTCATTGAGTGCATTTCCTACATTGGGTGTGTTGGATTAATTGGGTGGTGAGGTCACATGTGACATTGAACCAATGTATCATCAATTGATGTCTCTCCATGAATGAAAGAAACCTTGATAGGATAAAGAAATAAGAGAAAGAAATTTTGAAGATGAAAAAGGAGAAGAGAGAAGAACAAAGATGATGAAGAAGAAACTTGAATGTTTTTAGTTAACTATATTATATTTTAAAGTGACAAAAATACCATTATGAGTCATTTTAAAAATATGAAAGACCAAAATAAATTTTTTAAAAGATAAAAGACCAAACTGAACAAAAAAAGGACCAAAAATGAATTTTAGCCTAATTTTTAAATTTTCTTTTGTTCAGAGTCCTTTAAGGATGTAATAAGTTAATAAATGAGTTTTTAACATTGTTGTTATGTCATCATGTAATTATGTTACTTTGACAACGAGAATTAAAATAAAAAAATATAAAGATTTAAAGGGCTGAAACAAAAAAATTAAAATAAAAAACTTATTATTTTATAGAACCAAAATGTTATTTAAGTTTGTTTAAGAAAGATAAATGTTAACTATATTATCTTTTAACATTGTTTTTATTATTATTATTTAGGTAAAATGCAATTTGATTCTTCTAGTTATTTGTTATAATTCTGGTTAACTATTTTAATAAAGAGACAATTAGTTCTTAGAATTTTTGAAATTTCACAATTGTATAATCCTTAATTTACCTATAATTATTTCTTATATTTTAATTAATTAAATTATTTATAACGATATTTTAAACAAATATGTTAAGACTAACTTCTAAATGAATTAATAGAAAAGAAATAAAATGTATACAAAATTAAACATTAGATGAAAATTATTAATTTTTTAACATTTGGAAACTAAATGTCTTTATTTTAAAAAGAGGGACCAAAATTATAGACTGGACAAAATAGGATAACTACAATTACAATTTGATCTTCTTTTAGTATTGGTTGAAAATTCGTGTGAATATCACTTCTCACTTAATAACTTCCTCTCCTTCTTTAAGAGTGATATTTACTAAAATTTGTAACTTTTAATAAATTTTAACTAACAATGAAGAGATTGTGAGAATAAGAATATAAGAGAAAATATCATAAGTATTTCTTTTTTGAGGAATACTCAATAAGAGTTGCATTTGTTTTGGAAAAGACCGGGCACGATCCTTGAAGTCAAGACCATTTATGCTTTGAACTCAAAATCAATGGTTAATCATAAATAATTTTACACCAATTGATTCACTTGCTCGATAATACACGAGAGTCAATTTTGGATAATTAATTAAATAAATTTCTCTCTTAAAAATAACAAATAATAATTGATATATTTTTATTTAATAAAATATTGTATTAGACAAAATAATATATTTATAAAAAAATATAATACATTTGATAATTTTTTACATTCTAGATACTTTTACACTTACGAATGAAAAGACAAGACATGATTGCACTTAAGTACCTTATATGATGGTAACAATGCAAGTAATCACCCCTTAATTTAGGTTAAACACTTCCAACATCTAGATAAATAGGTATTACACATATTTGAATGAACCAATTGTATACAACATTTAAGCCAATATTTGAGCATTATATGTGATCAGAATATTTTGACACATTTTTAATTCATCCCAACCAATCGTCTTTTTTTGTTGGAAATACAAGCTTATAACTAAAGGGTGGCAATTGAGAATAGTGCTACGAGGTCCAAAGATCATTTTAATGAAAATCCTTTTTTACAACAATTGTTAAATGTAATAATAAAGTTGAAACAATAAAAAAAACAAAGACAAAATTGTGTGCAAATGAATGAACAAAATGTTTAGTTACTAAGCCAAATCATGACATTTAAGTCAAACATGTGAGACTTATAACTTAGGAAAAAACCTATAGTTCATGACAAAAATGCATTGTGGAAGTTGGCAAGATGAATCACTAATAAGGAAAAAAAGAAAGACAAAGGACCTTAATGCCTCTACCTTGTCCCCCTAAACACTAACAGGACTCAAATATCCAAATAAATTTATCACACAAAGCTATTATGTCTCTTTTTTAACAATTTACAAATAATGAGAATTGAGAAGGACAAATGATATGAATTTTATCATTCTTTTGGGCATGACATGTAGAGTTGATTAACATAAACAAGACAAAATAATGTGTTGACTAAAAATGGCTATTTGGAAGATGCTCATCGTGGATGATTAGCCTTAAAGAGTAAAATAAATTCACCAAAGCTTTAATTATATATTGGTCTTATTCCAACTAATTTAGAATTCTATTTTAGATAATCAAAATTTATACTGCACTATGGTTTTAATGTAAGTTTTATTATTTATGATGAACAAAGCTTGCTTGAAGACCAAACTCAATAATGATGTATATTCATGCAAATAAACAAAGACCTTAGCATGGTCCAAACCTTAACAAGAGTTCACTCAATTAAGGTTGAGGTAATTGAACAAGAAAATAAAGACCTAAGTATAATATTTATTTTAATAAAGGGTTGTCCAACTATAAGTTAAGTAATT
The DNA here is from genome assembly GCA_026544285.1 of Pachyrhizus erosus. Lineage (NCBI taxonomy): Eukaryota > Viridiplantae > Streptophyta > Magnoliopsida > Fabales > Fabaceae > Pachyrhizus > Pachyrhizus erosus. The sequence goes on along the minus strand of JAMLFT010003518.1, from coordinate 7,613 downwards.
GCTCAAGCAAATAAAGACTTAAGCTTGATCTTCACTCTAATAAGAGATTGACCGTTAAGACTTAGACAATTGAACAATCAAATAAAAGTCTAAATGCGACCTTCATTTCATTTCATTAAGAGGTTAATCACTTAAAACTTAGACAACTTGTTGAGCAAACAAAAACCTACATGTAATCTTCATTCCAAATGAAGTAATTTAAAAATTTATTAAATTAATATAAATTAACAAATATGTTATGTGATAGACTACACACTTATAAATATATATAGAAATCAATTGAAGATTGAAAAAAATTCAATTACTTTTTTATCATTTTATTTATTTATTAAGTTTAAATTAAGTTCTTTATTTTTAAAAGTTCAATTAAGTTGCTTAATTTTAAAAACATGTTCAATTTGATACTTGCGTCTAAATTGTGAAATATATAATCTAACAATGTATCCCTCTTTATTAACAATGGTAGTCTCGATTTAGATAAAAAATCTAATTAAACCTATTTTAAAAATCAAAAGACTAAATTACAATTTATAAAAATAAACTACTAATAAATAAATTAGAGGAGAAGAAATAATTAAAAAAAAACTTTTAGATTAATTTAGGGAATAAAATTACAACCAGACGTTTTATTGAGTTAGATATACTTACCTACCTACTTTATTTTTTGAGTTAGATTTACTTTAGATTTTATAAATATGATAATATTTGTTCATAGTTTTTAAAATAATATATTTTTTATTTATGTAATTTTGATTAAATTTTGTGAGGACAAAAAAAAATAAAAAATCCGAGTCATGGAGTGAACACACGCGTATGAGGGCACTCCCTGTCCTACAAAGCCTCCACATGTAACGTAGAAAACACTCCAAAGTCCAAACCCGTCTCTTCTATCTCAGATCTTCCAATCCAATCACACCATGACTTCGCCGACGCCACTGAAGGCCGTGACGCTAACCCACGTGCGCTATGAAAGGGGCGATCGCATAGGACACTTCCTAGCGTGGATATCTCTCGTCCCCGTCTTCATCTCCCTCGGTGGCTTTGTCTCCCACTTCATCTTCCGCCGCGAGCTACAGGGCATCTTCTTCGCATTGGGCCTCATAGTCTCTCAGTTCATCAACGAATTCATCAAGACCTCCGTCCAGCAGGCCCGCCCCGCCACCTGCGCGCTTCTCGAGATGTGTGATTCTCACGGCTGGCCCTCCAGCCACTGCCAGTATATGTTCTTCTTCGCCACCTACCTCACCCTCTTGTCCCTCAAGGGCCTCAGCTTCTGGCACGTGCGCGACAACCCCCTCCTCCACCTTCTCACGTGGTCCCTTGCGCTTCTCACTATGTACTCTCGCGTCTACTTGGGCTACCATACGCTTGCTCAGGTTTTCGCCGGAACTGCGCTTGGGGTTTTTCTCGGCGCGGTTTGGTTCTGGGTTGTTAACGCCGTTTTCTACCCCTACTTTCCGGTTATCGAAGAGAGCGCGTTTGGGAGATGGTTCTATGTGAAGGACACTTCCCATATACCTAATGTGTTGAAGTTTGAGTACGATATGGCTAGGGCTGAGAGAGGGAAGGTGGTGTCTAATTCTAAGTCGGATTGAACGGTATGTTGGAACCTGCTTCGTGTTTGTCGTGTGGATATGCACTTTGGGTTTTTTGTATTTGTATATGTATATGATTGCATTGTTTTGTTGCCTTGCGTCTTGTTTGGGACTTGGAAATTATAAGATAAAAAATGATTCGTGGACATTGGACACTCAAACCCCATTTATGCCCAAAGGGAGAAAGAGATAGAAGAGACAAGTGTAGATGTGATTAGTGATACGATGTAACACGAAGAGGGAATTTATGTTTTAAAAGTGATCAAAAGTAGTTGCAGACATCATGGAATGCTATGTTTTATTTAATTATTATGATATTCTTCTTTGTGTTAATATAAGAGTTTAAAAATTGTAAGATTCAGTTCGTAATATTCAAATGTGCCTTTGGTTCAAAGTAGGAGAGTGGAATTTTAATGCTAAGGAGAAGCACCTTGTTTGTTTCACAAAGGAAAGGGAAGTGAGGGGAGGGAAAATTAACAAATTTACTATTTTATACTTTAGAATAGTCTAATAAAATTATTAAGGATAATTTAGTTCAATTAGTGTAAAAGTTTCTCTCCCTCCAAATTCCCCAATTCTGGGGGAAGCTAAAATTAAGTGAGGAGGGATTTTAACCCCTCCCCTCCCATCCATTTCCCTCCAAAATCTTAGTGAAGTATCCCACAGGGTATGACATGGTTACCATTTTTAATTGTCTGTGCTTCCTTGATTCAGCTGTTAGTTAGCTAGAACAGTGGATAACGTATATAAAGAATAAGAGGGAAATAATAGAGGAGAGCTTATAGACTTCTTGTAGGGATTCGGGGGAAGAGCCAGGACTCTCAAATTTCCTAGGACCGAAGTATACATTTGAGATTTCTGTACTACTAGTACTATCCAATAGATTCTACAATCATATTTGATTTAGACTTAGGAAGAAGGGTGATATCCAATAAAGGTTATTTTTTACTCTGTTTTTCTACTTTTCCTGTGCCAGTTCTATAATCTATTCTGACAAGTCGTGATCCATACATACTGTCTTCTTTTATAATATCAGCCTCAACTACTGAAAGTTGGCAGCCTGTCCTCTTAACTATGATAGGTTGCTGATCAGACTGAAGTGCTGAATTGAGGAGGCATACATTTTTCAGGGTTTGGAGTTGAGTCTTGATGGTGGCATATAATTGTTTCTTAGCTTAGGTTAGTGTTACACCCTGGAGAAAAAAGGGGGGAGGGGACTGGGGAGGCATTTTTAGGTTGATTATAATTGTTATTCTTTATTCAATGTTGTTCCTTCTGAACCATTTTCACGGTATTCCTTTTGTATGTGACTTTTCCCCCCTGGCATTTTTAGAGAACTAAGTGAATTTGGTTTTAATGTCTCTTAACACTTTTGGAAACAAGCATGAAAAAACAACTATAAATTAGACATTTGAAGAAGTGTATAACTAAATTTTTCTTTTTGAAAAACTGGAAGTATTAAATACATTTGTTGAATTGTGCTATCTGCAGTGACTATGTTTTTTCTAAACTTGAAAGTAAAATTACTAACATGTTAGGATATTAATTTGTTAGAGGGGTTAATTAGATACTAATAGGGGAAGAAGGATAGAAGGATTTGGATAGATTGTTATTTGTAAATTGAGCATTAACTCATTATGAAGGGGAAACCCTTGGAGGAGAAATTTCTCTCCTATTCATTGTTTTTCATCCTATTCAAAAAAGTCTTTCTTTTCTTTCTCATTTCTCTTCTTGGTTACTAAAAAATCAGGACATGGTGAAGTATTTATTTCATGATTGTTTGGTATATGTCATGCATTGCCTATTCTAAATTTTAAATGCAAACACAGGTGGTTCAGTTGGGATGGTTGTGAGTGAAGCATTCTGCCGGTTGGTCCTGCTATTTTGTATATAGTGATTACTGATCTAGTTGAAAGAGAGAAAGGAGAGGCATATAGAGCTGTTGAAAGATAGAAAGTAGTTCAGACTTGTTTCTCATAAAAAAATAGCCATGTACAACGTGTAAAGCCATTGATAAATGTAGCATAGCATTTAGATCCACAAGGTGTGACAGTACGAGAAGGATCTCAAACATCGAAATGAATTAAAGCAAAAAGGGAAGAAGCTCATTTATTGACATGTTTGGCTATATTGGAAATGAATTACAGGTGTGTTTCTTGGATAGGCTGGGCACCAATTTCTTAAGTTTAGGAAAACTAGGTGTTCCAACTGAGCATGTATGGTAAGAAAGGAAACAATGACAGAGCATGCTTGAGGTGTAGTGAGAGATAATAAAGGCTACGAGACTCACCTTTGATGCCTCAAGCCTGCTCTGCCACAAATCCCCCTCTTACCCAGTTGAAAGAGAAAGGAGAGGTAACTAAAAGATAGAAAGCAAGGTTTAACCTTCTTATAACCTCATTTGACAGCTTCAAACCAATAATATTGTTGGTGGGAAAAGAGTCACCACTGGAATGATCATCGGTGGGAAGCAATCATCACTAAATGCTTGTTTTTGGAAAAGTTGTTGTCATTGAACAATAGCTGTTGAGAAATTCGGTGGCGACAAACAAAGGTTATTGAAAAATTTGTTAGACAAGTGGGTAGTTGACAACGATAGTGGTTGTTTGAGGCGACAGATGGCTGACGAAAAGGCAAACCAAATGGAAAACATGGTTTGACAACATGACCATACAATGGTGACTAATTGGAGTTATGATTTATGTTTTTGGGAACTCGGCAGTGGAGTAGTGACAAAACAGGTCACAGAGGATGGTATTGCTTTGATACCATGTTGAGAGAGAGAAAAAAGATGCAAGAGATGCTGAAACTGTGTGATTTAACTACACAATAGAGTCCATTTTGTATAGGCTGCTTATAGTAAATAAATATATTTATAGGATATTTTATTCCTATATTCGTGATATGTTGATAAATTAGATTCTAACAAATCGGATTCTTATGAGATATGCCTGTAAGTACAAAGATCATAATTAAATTACATAAGGAAACAAATAAAATATAAAACAAGAATAAATCCTAAGAGATCATCCAGGATACTCTAAATTCTAAGATATAAAAATGCTATCATATTTCTCATATTTTTTACTAGATCTCATTTTGAACTTTGTTTATAAAGGAGGAATAGAATAGGTGAACCCTAAATGGGATTTTAAAGGGTAACTAATTATATAGGATGTAAATTTCAGGAAGAAACAACATAGAAAAATTATATCTGAACAAATTGTTAGGAACAACCTGAGAATTCTGTTAATAAAGACTTTCTTGCTCCTTGCAGCCCTCCCATCTTTGGAGCAAGACATCATAGATAATGCGTCAATTTTATATATATGCTAATGCTAGCCCCACCCAGTGCCATCCATTTTACTTGCTGGTCTATATATCTCTGTTGTCTCTGTTGTAATAATCCATCCTGACAGCAGCAATAGTTATAGGATTACAAAAATATATCTGCTTTTGAATGCTAACTTGCTTGGGCATTGTTCTTTGGGATTTGTTGTTTCCTCAACTATTATTGTCATTGATGTATTCTTTTGAAAGCATTATGAGTCATGCGCATTGTGTCTGTTTAATTTAATATTCACCATATTGAGTTTCTAGTATATGCAAATAGCAGAAATGTTCAAAATTTTAATTATAAGGTTCACGTATGCTTTGGTATGTTTTGTTGTAACTGGCCTCGCTCTTTTCTGTTTTCCAGGCACATTGCTCCGAATTTTTCTTCTAGGATTTGTATTCACAAGTATTTATGGCAGTATTTTTATAGCTTTTCTTCTCAGGAGCTTTTCACTGTAGAAGCCAACTGGCTCAGCTAATCAGGTATATGAAGAGAGCAGCAGAGCACACTTATAGGATGCTATGGGCAGATGATGCCTATGAAATAGAACTGATGTAACGATAGATGGTTACTTGATGCTATAGATAGACAAATGAATTTACATGCGTTTTAGACGGAGATACATCGGCGCAAATACAACCAAAGGATTGTTCAAATTATAGATAAATTTATAAATATTTGTTTTGCCCCTAAAATATGTTGTGCAAGCTCTATATTGTTTGTTTTGCATGCATTTTTTTGGCTTAAAATTGGGTGTTCCATTTGCATCTCCTTTTAGCCGATGATTCTTTGCTTGGTTTAAGTGTTTGGTTTTGGGTTGTCATGATCTTTCCTTTGAATCTTTTTGAGGGTTTAGACGAACTATAGGACCTTACTTGAGCTAAGGAAAAGGTATCTAAAATGAAAAAAAGATAAGAAAAAGGAATCTTCAACTCGAAGTATGGAGGAACTAGAGCATCGTGTGTAATTACTGGAAATGTATTTATGTCCAAAACAAAACCGAAGCCACTGGCTAGCAAGATCGAGCCATTTTCTCTTTTTATTTCGTTTCTGTAGTGAGGATTCTATCTTTCCCCCCCATCCTATTTTTTCCTATTATCCGAAGGTTTTGTTGTGAATCAATTAACTCAAAAAAGAAAAAAGAAAAAAATCTTAAGCCGTTTAGTGAAGACACACAAACATTTTATATTATGTAAGTTTAAATATATTTTTACTATATATATGTGTGTGAGGGAGAGAGGTTAATTTTGTTTTAGTTTTTCAAATTTTTTTTGTTGGTTTTAATGTGAATAAATTTTAAAGTGATTTCTATCACCACTTAGTAATGGCTATATCTATCATGTTATGTTAGTGATCATTTTGAGATGTTATATAATATAATATGTCCAATTGTATGTCTTATGATCGTTAGTTAAGATAGAAATTATTTTTTTAAAAAAATAAAATTTAGTAGTATTATAACTAAAGTTTTTCAAGGATTAAAATTTAGTTACTTTTATTACTATTAAAAAACATATTTTACCTTGTATATTTAACATGTCCTGTAGCATAACAAATCTTCTAGATTTGAAGTGTAGACAATTACAGACTTGTTACCTTCTACTGAAGTTTAACTTTTTGTTAAAAAAAATAGAAGTGACGATAACAAATTATAGATTACTTGGTTTTAAGGTTATGATTTGATGTTATGAACTGTCTTAAAAGTTTACATTGTTCAGTACAAGCACATGAGTGGTTTTACGCTATGTAAATGTATCTGGTTTCTAGAAAGAAGAAATGAATAAAAAAGATAAATGATACTACTTTCTTCTATATTTGTATCATTTTTATTTTATTTATTTATTTAAAATTATAATAAAAAAAGAAATAGAGAGGATTTTTTTTTCTTTATGACATTTGATCAATTTTGATTTAATTCACTATCACAATATAACTTGATTTTTTTTTATGACTTAAATATTAATTTGCATCTTGAAAGTAATGTCTTTTTAATTTTAATTTTAATTTTTTTAAAAATTTTAATCTTTTAATTTCATTTTAATATTTACGATTAAGTAATTTTTTATTTTTATTTTTATTATTTTTTAAATAATATTATAATAATAATTTTGACAGTTCAATATTATATTATCAATAAATTTAACAAGATAATCATGTTGTCAAATTATATTTTTAAATATCTTTTTAATTTTAATATTATTAGCTATTTTTAATAAATAAAAATTTAAAAATATAATTTATTAAAAAAAATTATATGTAAATATCTTATAAAACTCTTAATAATATAATAAATTATTTTACTGTTAAAATCGTTATTATAACAATAATTTAACATTGTTATTTAATAAAAAAAATAAAAAAAAATCTTTAAAGGATTAAATTAAAAAATTTCAAGAACTAAAATAAAAAGTATTATTTTTTAAAAATCAAATTAATATGTAAATTTTTTTATACACTTTTTTAATTTTAAATATTTTTTTTAGATTTGTAAAATGAAAAACTTCATAAATAACTTATACATTTGTATATATAACATTGAGTATACAACTACTGAAAATATAAGAGGAATTAAAAATCTATAAAAAAAAGAAAATAAGCTTGCAATAATAATATAAAATAATTTTATATTCTTATACAATAACAATTTATCATCTATAATAAATTTAGTAATTTTTATAATA
>JAMLFT010003517.1:0-21886 GCA_026544285.1 Pachyrhizus erosus | reverse complement strand
AAAAATAATATAAAAGTGTTTTTAAATTAAGTTTAAAATTATTTTAATTATATTTTAACCTAATACATTTTGTTTTAAAAATTATATTTAAAAAATAAAAAACTCAACCATCTTGAATGAATCCTAATAAATCATACAAGAAATATCGAAATGTTATAATAAATATTTATTACTTTCAATCAAATATAAAAATACTAATGAATTATGTCACATTTTAATATGAAGTTAAAAACTTTTTCACTTAAAATAATTTTTATTTTTTGTTAAATTTCTTATTAATTCAAATTTTAACATTTTTTATTCTAATTAGGCTTAAGTATAATTTAGGTCCCTCTATTTTGCCCAGTCTAAAATTTTGATCCCTATTTTAAAATTTTCATAATTTAGTATAATTTTCAATTTTTTTATATTTATTTCTTATATTTTAATTAATTAAATGATTTTTTTATGATATTTTAAATGAACATATTAGATTTATGATTCAATTGGACCAAAATAAAAGAAATAAAACATAGATAAAATGAAAAATTAAATAAAAATTACATATTTTTAAAATAAAAGACTAAATATCTCTATTTTAAATCTAAATGAACCAAATTTTAGAATCAATCAAAATAGGAAAATTAAAATTATATTTAATTTTTTTATTATATATCTGACATGTTTTACGATTCTATTGGCTAAATTTATTTTTCTAAAAACTACTGTGAACGATTTAATTTTGATTTTTAATGGCTTTTGACAATGTGGATCTCTGTGGGTTTGGAAGTGTTAAAAAGGGCGAGAAGAAGCTTGGAAAAGATAACATGACTGAACCTTAACATCTTTGCAAAAAGTTTGGCATTGGCGAGAGAAGACTTTTTAGTTGAGAAATGCAATGATATACTCTTTAGATTATATTTTTTTTGTAGTTATTTAAAATTTATTAAAAATAATTTAATAGATCTCTCTTTTTATTTAATGAATTCTAAAACCATAATTTTATAGTTTTTAATAAATTTTAATTAATAATAACGGGTGTATCAAAAGAAATATATTTAAAAGTCCATTTCTGGTCCTCTTTTTTTACTCACCTTACCCTACCTTTCTAAGATGATAGGGTAAAATGGGGGATGAGGATATGTTGAGTTGAGGGCAAGGTAAGTTAATAATAAATAATGACAACTACAAACTCCCTGTTCACTAGGGAAAAAGAAAATAAAACTAAAGAGGCCTAATATAAAAAAGGCCCCTATTCATTGTTGGATTGTAGTGATGCCGGCATTCATTTTATATATTGTTGTTTGGGAAATTAGGATGCTTAGATTAGAAGTCACTCGAGGCTTCAAAAACTATATCCAATAAAAGTTTCTGCTATCTTGTTTGTGTGCCACAATTATTTATGATTCTAGAGAGTTCCATTTTGGAGTGCACAAGGAAGTTACGTTAACCTTAGCTTGGTTTGATTATACTCCCACAAATCACGCGACACGCGTAGTCCATGAATATTTATTGCTATTCTCATAATCATAATTAACAATGAGATCCTACTCCCAACTTGCATAATCTACATGTGATCTTATTCCAGATAACTAGCATAAAATTGGTGAAATCAAAGCATATTACTATTCTCATAATTAACAATGAGATCCTACTCCCAACTTACTCAATCTACATTATGTAATCTTATTCCAGATAACTGGCATAAAATTACTATTCTCATAATCATATGAGCAAGCACTATCAATCTCACAGCTTCATTAAATGCTGTTGAACATATGCATAATCGGGTTTAGATGATTGTATGAACAGCTCCAGATCAGAGTAACTTAAAGATTAAGCCTCCATGAGCTGCGAAGAATGGAGCAAATACCAATGATTCAACTGCCATGAGCTTGATCAAAATATTGAGTGAGGGACCCGAAGTATCCTTGAGAGGGTCTCCAACAGTGTCGCCTATGACAGCTGCTTTGTGAGCATCCGAGCCTTTTGGACCAAGCGATACAGCATGTGGGGTAGTACCAGCCTACAAGCACCAACACAATGTACGAGTCATTTCTAAACGCCAAAAACACAAAATGCAATGAGTTTCTTGTAGAATTTTTCATTGCCAAACTTCTAGACCTGTAAAACATTATCAAACCAAAAGTTGAATGGTAAGTGGTACATAAAGTTTCTTAGCTCTACTACCTCTATGTATTTCTTGGCGTTATCCCATGCACCACCAGTGTTTGAAGCTGAAATTGCCACCTGTGAAGAAATGAAAATAGCTCAACAAAGTTGAATATTAATACCCAAGGCTCATGTTAGATATGAACAAATATAATGCCATTTACCTGCACACCGGAAACAAGGGAGCCTGCAAGAACCCCAGCAAGAGTCTCTACCCCAAAAAATGTTCCGGCAATAAGTGGTGTAAGCAAAACCAATGCACCAGGAGGGATCATCTCCTTAAGTGAGGCATCAGTGGAAATCTTTACACAATTTGCATAATCAGGTTTTGCTCTTCCTTCTATAAGACCGGGAATAGAATTGAATTGCCTACGAACTTCTTCAACCATTTTGAGAGCTGCACTCCCAACACTCTTCATTGTCATGGCTGAAAACCAGTAGGGAAGCATTGCTCCCACAATCAAACCAATAAAAACTTTTGGAGTCATCACGTTCACTGTTTTGATGCCTGCTCTGCTCACATAAGCACCAAACAATGCAAGAGACACAAGTGCAGCTGATCCAATAGCAAAACCCTGTTAGAAAGGCACAACAGATTCAGCTTTCCACACAAGACAGTAATGTTACTTATGTTGGTAATTGATAATAGGAATTAAAATCCAAAATTTTGTTTCCCACTCTTTCTGTTGAAATACTTTATTTTAGATAACTAGTTACCTTGCCTATAGCGGCTGTGGTGTTTCCAGCAGCATCGAGAGCATCAGTTCTTTCTCGTATCTCATGTCTCATTCCAGCCATTTCAGCAATACCCCCAGCATTATCACTGATTGGACCATAAGCATCAATGGCAAGACTAGTGGCTATGGTACTGAGCATTCCAAGTGCAGCAACAGCAATTCCATACATGGCGGCAAGGCTAAAGCTTACATAAATAGCAATAGCAATAGCAAATACGGGAATAATGACTGATTTATATCCCAGTGCCAATCCAAAAATCACATTTGTTGCAGCTCCAGTCCTGCAGGAATCTGCCACATCTTGCACTGGACTGCAATTTGCAAATTAATTGTGAATAACTAGTTAGCAACTTAACATCTGTATATCTAATTTACTATGTGGGTTATAGTTATTAGAGTCTTACAATTCATGATTTATGCAACACAACTAACAAGCAATTGTATCATAAGAAGAATCTTATATGACTTCGAATATTATGATAAATGAATGAATCAATGTGATTTAGTATTATTGATATGAATCACACAATTCATTATTGTTTTTTTTCTTTTTCTACCATTCTTTAATGAATCACAGGATTCATTAAATTGTTAAATGAAAAGGAATTAAAGGAGCACTACTGAATTTATCCTATTTGATTATTCTACTACTCAATTGGTGACTTACTCACTTAAAGCGTACACTCTATTTGGTTGTTTGATTGCTTAATTTCCATTCTTCCAAATAATGGCTTCATAGATATAACTTATAAATTTGAGACTTTTGTTTTATTCATTTCTAGTTTAAAATTTTGAATACTATACACCATTTATATGATATATTTAAAGTTATTTCTCATTATCTTTGAATCTTATTATTCAGAATACAAATTATGATTTATGATTCAAAAATTTACTTGACAATTCATGATTTAAATCTTAATTTGATAACCTTGATGTGGGTGTCTAAAAGCTAATGGTTATTAGAAAATTTAAGCCATTTACAAGATCCAACTTTCTGAAAATTTAGGATACATTTTAGATTTGAGAAATTTATAGATTCCTCAGAAACTAAAAGGAAAGGGAGTCTGTGCAACAGACCCATAAACCAAAGGAAGGCTGCTCACCTGTAAGCATTGCTAGTGTAGTACTCAGTAATGTACCCAATTACAAGTCCAGCCCATAAGCCAATAGCAACACAGAAGAAAAGGTGCCTGAAATTATGTAATGACCAATGAATATACTTACAATTAAATCATACAAAGACCAAATAATCTATACATGTTGGCAAAAAGAGGAACTCAACTGAAATTTAGTCGTACCAGTTCTTGACAACCTTGTTGGCTCCAAAACTATAGAGGGTAAATTCTGATGGCAAAGCAGTGAAGCTGACTATGGCAATACCGGCAGTCATTAATATACTCGAGATAAGAAGCTGTCTTTTCAAGGATGGTTCAATTTGGCTCACGTTTTTAATTTCAAACAGATCAGTTGCAAAAAGAGTCGTAATCAAGCAAACCACAATTCCCATGGAGCTTATGATGAGAGGATATGACATGGCTGTGTAATCATGATTCATTCCAAACGATGATATGGATGCTACAAATAAAGCTGCACATGATGATTCTGCATAAGACCCAAATAAGTCGGAACCCATCCCAGCAATATCTCCAACATTGTCTCCTACGTTGTCTGCAATAACCTGGAAAGATCCATAAAACTTAGTGACCACAAAATATAACATTTATTCGTTATAGTTTCAAATGATAAAATGGTTACTTTAGTTTCAGAGATTAAACAGTCAGAGACTGAACGTTCTTAACTAGAAAAGGAATATTTAATAGAATATAGAGAAAATTGCATGCTTAAAAAGACAACTTATGTAACATTAAAGGCTTCCATAACTCCTATAACAAATAGAATTTTTCTGATGACTAATGAGAAAGGGATAGAAGAAATTACAGCTGGGTTGCGTGGATCATCTTCAGGGATATTGTGCTCAACTTTTCCCACGAGGTCAGCACCAACATCAGCTGCTTTGGTGTATATGCCACCTCCAACTCTTCCAAAGAGTGCCATTGACGAACCTCCAAGGCCATAGCCAGTGATAGACTCGTAAAGTCCCTCCCAGTCATCTCCATAATACAGTTTGAATAAATTGATGGTGATGTATAGCACCAACAGGCCATTTGCAGAAAGAAGAAAGCCCATCACTGCACCAGACCGGAATGCGGTAACAAAAGCCTTTCCTATTCCCTTCCTTGCTTCAAGAGTAGTTCTAGCATTGGCATAGGTTGCAATCTTCATCCCAAGAAAGCCAGAAAGGACAGAGGTTAGAGCACCAAGCAAGAAGGCAACAGTGCTAAATATGGCATTAGCAAGTGCTGGTTTACAAATATTGCCTTCATTGTAAGTGCAAGGTTCACTTTGGGTACTAAAGCCCTTCACAGAGCCCAGAAAGGCAAAAATTATTGCACCAAACACTCCCATGAAGATAGTCAGGTACCTATACTCAGTAAACAGAAACGAAGTAGCTCCTGGGAACATATCAAAAAGCAATTAAGTTTTAGTTTGCATGTATCTTAGCTAAATCCAATTATAAACTTATGAGAGAAGGAGACATGGCTCACCAACACGAATGGCATGCTGGATTTCAGCACACTTATTGATAACTTCAACACTTTGAACACCATTCTCCAACTCTGAATCTTCTATTAAGTTTTTTCTGCATCCGTTGTCTGCACCGGTGTAATCAGAAGAAGAGACTCTGACCCTTGACACCAAAAGCCATTGAAGCAAAGCAAACCCAATTCCAATTAATGCCGTCACAGGTATCAGAATTTGTGTAAGATCCTCGCTCAACACACCCATTTCTAACCGCAACAGTTGAAAATTATGTAGTAAACTTTTTGAACTAATATAGCATAATTCAATACCAAGTTTTATAGCCTTAGAACAATTCTAGAAAGTGTGTTGCCCTAAAGCCAGAGGAAAAAAAAAACAAGGGGAGCTTTCATGGTCCTCTGAATCTAAAAACTGGTTGTTTTGCAGGAAGGATTTAGACTTAAAACAGGACTTTCCTGTCATTTCAGTTCTTATCTATTCTCAATGAGCTGTGTATAAATGAATTCAACTTTTCTAATTATTTAAAATCTGCACAGATACAGATATCACCTTTCATTTTAAAAAGAACAAATTCAAACCGTTGCCCCAAAATTTAAAACCATTAACTCATTCTAAATATTTATAATACCAGTTGGTCGATGCTTAAAAGTTCTAGACAAACTATAATACAAGAAGCATTAACACTTAAATGATTAAAGATTGCTTGCACAGTTGCTTGAATCGAACCATAGAAAGAATAATGATTTTCTACGTAAGATGAAGTCATGGGGTACAGATAGAGACATCACCTTTACTTTAAAGTACTGTTAAGTGTTAAACCATAGTAAATTATATATATATATATTTTTATCCTAATAGTAAATTTTATATAATACCAGTTGTTCGATGCTTAAAAGTTCTATACAAGTTTAGACAAAGAAACATGATTTGTTCAATAATTAAAGATTTCAAGCATAGTTGCTTGAATTGAACTAGGATAAGAATAATGCTTTTATAAATATGAAACCATTAAATTCAAAAGCATGCCATTTGAAACCTGTCTAGAAGCTTATGTGCTAAGAAACAGCGGCTCTGTTTCAAGGGACTAATCAAAATCGAGTCGATTTCATAAACTCTTTTTTATTCTACGACGCTTGTGAAAAGTAAAACAATGCGAGCTAAGTCAACGGACTCCTTGTTTAATGCAGAGGCCTATATCTTTGCTTTGCAAGTAACCATGGTAGGTCTTTCAAGCGATATATCAGCCAATCATTTTCACTTTAATGGTATGTTTAGATGGAGAGAAATAAAGTAGAGAAAGAAAACATAATAAAGATATATATATTTTATTTGTTTAGTTAAAAAGAAACTGAAAAAAAAATAAAACAAATTACAGTGATATTTCTAATATTTTATATTAATTAGACTCAATACCATTTTTTGTTTTTATTCCTACAAAAAAACTTCCTTATATATTACATATTACATTATTCTGAGACTTTCTTGTATATTAAATTAACACTCCATGAGAGAGGTTTGAAAGAAAAAAACTTAAAAAAAAAATTACTGTAATTTGCTAAGAAAAAAAGAGAGAAAATTTGATTTCTAAACAAAATTTCAAAATTTTCTATCCTTCTACTTTTTCTACCGTTCAAATATTATAATGACATCCCATTCAACTCAATTCCACCCATCAAAACCATAACCAATTCCTGAAGGACCTAGAAATCACCATTAGCAAACATTCTGAATTTGTTTCATATGAACGTTAGATATTAATTGGCAATAACCCTGGTACTAATGCAGAAAAAAAATCAAACATAAATGACATTCCTTGGAGAAACAGAGGCAGAGCTGTTAATATACATACAGTCAAACCAACACAACATACAGCAACTCTTGACATAAAATCATATGGCAATAAGCTAAAATTTTCTTAGTCGCAAGCTGCAACCAAATTCTGAATTAAGTTCCGACTACCCCGATCCTCCAGAAACAATTAGAAGAGATGGTCGAAAGCCAAAGAATGAAAAATACAAACATGATGCATTAATGCCGAAACGCCTGGGTGGCCCATAGTGGTAGAGGTGCATGTAGCCTAACGTGAAGACCAGTAACAGGGTGTTGAAAGGACAAGGTTTCTGCATGAAGGTAATGAGTATGATGAGTTGTACCTTTCCACTCGTACACACCCTCATATTTCACATCTCCTATAATAGAAATCCCTAGGTATTGACAATGCAAGCGAATCTGATGGGTTCTCCCACTCCGAGGATACGCTCTCACCACTATCTCGTTTTGGTTACCATCCTCTTTCACCGCTTTTTCTTCAACCACTAAAACATTGTCATCCCTGAATTCCGAGTGAGAGACCTCCCTGAAGCTTCCCTTTCCGTTAATGGACAAAACCTCAAACGAGGTCTCCATGGACCGGACAACCGAGCCACCCGGTAGCGTGCGTCCGACATCGGAAGCAGCGTAGACTCGCCAGGCGCCGAACTTGGACCTTCCGTGACCGGATCTGACGGTGACCCGTTCCCAATTGGGAGGAGGACCGATGCAGGTGCAGAGGGCAATGTATGTTTTCTTAACTTGATGATCAGTGAAGGCTTTGACGAGTTTGGCGGCAACCTTGTGCGACTTTGTTATGAGCAATATGCCGGTGGTGTCGCGGTCGAGTCGATTAGCGAGGTGAAGCTCGTGAGATTGGGAGGCGAGGGAGGAAAGGAGGGTCTCGCAGTAGATTCCGTGGTGTTTGTTGACTGCGATGAGGTGATCGTCGTTGTAGAGAATGTCAGAGGGTGAGAGGGAAAATAGGGTTGAGTTTGATGCTGCGGTCATGGCTCTGCTGAGCTCGATTTCCTTTGAGATTGGGGGAAGCGGAGGGGACAGTGGCATTGGGTAATTCTCTGAGGCTATTGGGGTTTGGTTTGAGTGTGACCCTGACTTCGACATGGCCACGGCGGAGAAGGCAAAATCTTTGGGGTTCAAGGAGAGCATGCATGCGGGAGGGATCGCCCTACCACCACACTTTTTCTTTTTTACCATTTTTTTGTGTTCCTTCCACTTTTTATCAATAAAAAAGAAAATTCTTTTCTCAATTGAATTTATCTCTTTCTATTACGTAATTTGGCTGTAAATTTTGATAAAATCAATTTCAAATTTCTGAAATAAAATACTTTCTAATGCAACTAATTGGTAAATATCAATGAAATTAACTAATTTTTTTTTAAATAAATCATTTTGTTTGTAATTTGGCTGTGCCTATTTGATAGAATAAATTTCACTTTTTTACGTTTATTTTTATTTCATCAAATCCCAAACTTACATAAAAACAATATAAATACACGTGGACAAACATGAAACTTCATAATCATTGGTTAGAAGAATAATTTTTTAGTTTTTTTTCTGTATCTTTTTAGTACCTAAGTGACTAAAATTAAAAATGAAGAAAAGTTTAAGGGATATTTAATAATAAAAACAAGTTCAAAAATTAAAAAAAATGAAATCCTAAAAAGTTTAAAATTAAAAAAAATAATAAATTCAATTTTATGTTATACAAAATGTCTTTTTTAGACAAAATAAAATATCATTCAAATACTACACGCATTTAAAATTATTAAGTTTCAAATGAAGTTAATTTTTTTTCTTTGACATGTTTTTAATTATATTTTTATTATTAGATTAAACTTATACATATCTAATTGAATAATTTATATGTCTTATTAAAAAAATAGTATATATAAAATCACATGTTCTAAATTTAGGGTCATTATTGTAAAAAAAGTCTAATTTTTAATTTAATCAGTTTCATCTTCTTTACCCAAAAAGTCAGTTTCATTTCGTATTGAAGAAACTGTATGAGTATATGATCATGTTTAACCAAAAGTGATTGACATAAATGATATGATATTTGAATTCTTTAACTAACGTCTTCGATTTAATTTTTAGTTTGAGCATAGTGATAATTAGAACTATACTTTATCTCCAAATAGGTTAAGTCAATGGAAGGAATATATCTACCTCCTTATTAAAAAAAAAAATGATCATGGTTAGATGATTGAATAATGACTACACAATTTTCGTTAATTAATTGGGAAAATAAAATACTCAATAGTTTTTTTTTAATTTATTTATAAAAAAAAATACTATATAGATTTGGAGGTGGGAATTGAGTAACAGGTTTCCGCCACCGTCTTCTTCTTCGTATTAGGGTTTTCAGAGTTCCGGTTCGTTCTCGTTCCCTCAAATTCTTAGAATACGACCACTAAATACTGCGTTTACAAAACCGACATTTGTCGTACCCTACGATTCAACCGAAGATCGAATTTCTTCGGCGTTTTCGCTTCGGTTACGGTTCGACGTGGACAATTACGCATGGCTTCATCCTCGATAATCACTCCTGAAGATGTGTTGGATTCGCTGATGAACGACGGCACAATTGATGCCCTCAGATTGAAGATCATCAACCAGCTCAAAGCCAATGTAGTTTTTGCCCTCCTTTTTCTCAATTTTTTGTTTAATTTCGAGTTCACATATAAATCTTTTTCTATGTTCTAATAGCATCTTTATGTGTTTAATTTTCTTCAATTTGCTCTGAGCTTTAGTCTGATCGGTCTTGTTCTGTTGCTTTTTGCAGGAGGAATTGAAGAGTACTACTATAAAGATGGCTGAGCAGAGTAAGGTTCTGAACACCCCTGGGGCTGAGAAACAGACCAAAAGAGAGCTCTTTGATGCGCTTCGGCAAGAACTTGAGTAAGTGATATGGTTGCTGTCTGGCTATATTCTACTCTCTTTAGCACTGACTAGTTTGGATAGGCTGTTCAATACTCCGCTTAAAGTAGAAGGAAGCTTTCGTATTAACTAAAATCTCTTCTGTGAGCTATTTCACCTTAATGTTCAATAATCTGTATGCTGTTACAGGCGCAGTTGAACCCTGCTTATATAGCACATAAATAAAATCTGTGTACTCAGGATAAGTCCTGTAATGATCCAAATGAACCCTGCTTATAAGGAACATAAATCAAATCTGTGTACTCAAGATAAGTCCTATAATGATTCAAATGAAACTAAAAGACATATACAATTGATCAATTGAAGATGCCACAGTAACATAGGTGTACTAGCACAAACAACACTTACGCAACATATGATCATATAAACCAACTTGGGTCGACCTTGAAACCTCCTGCCCCATAGAAAATAACAGAGTTACCAGGCTTACAATACTCTCTGGTACGTGTTATGGGTACTGGTATGCATTACAAGACCATGCATTACAAGACCTTTCAAAGTATTGGTATGTGGAGGGTATACACAGTCGGTATGCTGGGGTTTGCAATGCATTTTAATATATTAATTGGTGCATTAGAAATTACCTTTGATTCTTATTATAATGGTCAAATTAAAAGTGTGGTTTGGTCCTTTTTATAAGGTCCAATTTAAAATGGTTCCAGTATTGATTATTTTTTCTCAAAAGTATCCTTCATTAAAGTCAGTTATAGAATGACAGTGAAAGAAACATGACTCACTAATGTATGTTAATTTTGTTCAAGAGATAGTTTTAGAAAAAAATTATTAATTTAAGACAAATTTAATATTTTTAACTAAATTAACTAATTTTTTTAATTTTGATAAATTAGTTAATTAGACCTTATAATAAGGACTGGAGGTAATATAAATTACACAATGTAAAATATAAAATATAATTAATAAAAAATAACTTAAAATATTAAATCTATACTATATTTATTTTGATTTTTTATTTTTTTATAATATACATTTTAAGGTATTTTTCAAACAATGATTCACACATATCATTTATCGTGGAATGTTATTTCTCCTAACTCAACAGGTGGCTAGATCATTTGTTTAGTCTGTTATCAATTCTTAATTTTATTTCTTCCAAGTAAGAATTGTTAAAACCTGAAAAAGCTGCCCTTAATTAATATGTGACGTTATATCAAGCCACAACTAGCTTTGCCTTTTCTTCCATTGTCTCTCTTCTAATTATTTTTTGGACTACGTATTAGCATGTGCTGCTTTGCTGTATTGTGTTCATTGTTGAACCCTATTTTCAATACTCTGCAGCGTTGTCAACCTAATCCAACTTACTCTCACAGTTTTGTACATATAAGATCCATTCTTATATTATGTGGTTTACTTTAAATATTAAATACTGGAATAATTTTGAATGAAAGAAAGCAAATCCTATAAATATGGTGCAATCATTTCTGGAATATTTGTACTTTTCAATCTTATTTCTTCACTATGAAATCATCCAGAGGCCATTGCATTAGCATGAATCTTCTCAAAGTTCAGTAGTTTTCCACACTTAATCCAGCATAACATATTCCACTTATCAGGTAATTTATTGACTGGCAATTCAAGGATTGTCTTGATTATGTGCTTTGAGAACTAATGCTGGATCAACTTGTAAACTTAAATTTTTTCTTCCTCGGTGGTTTTTGGTTGTCTATACAGCTTCAAAATCAGAGATTGGAGCAGTGTACCTAACTTCCAAATTCATATCTATAATCTTTTAGTCCTCCAGGCCACCTTCCAGAAATGCCGAAGGATTGTAGATTTGTAGTCACCTTTTGGAATCTCTGCATAAGATCCAACTTGATCTCTATGCAGGCTTCTTACCTCTTGCATAAGTTGCACCAACATTGCTGCCATTGCCACAATTGATGTGGTTTAAATTTGGTTCTGAGCAGTGATCTCCAAATTGATGTGGGATAACAGAGCTTAGGATTATACTGTGGCACTCAGCATATTGGGGTAAAATGATATATACAAATGAGAGCTGAAACCCAACCAAAAGATGGCCTTTGAAGTTTGAACCCCTCCTGTTATTAGGAACAATGCATCTCCATCAAAATGATTGTTCTGTTATCTTGGTATAGACTGTGAGATTGAGTAACTAAATTGATGTCAACTTTCTTTAAGGACATAATTGATATTGCTTTATATGGTTGAGGGTCTAAACTAATGTTGAAATTCTTTAGAGGACCAAACCAGAGTGATGATTTTTATATAATCAGAGAATTGCCACAGGCGTTTACTTTGCTGTTAACCTTTTTTGCCCTGCCCCACAATGGTTTTGCATGTTTGGAAAGTACAATCTGTGTTTGGAATTGGATATGTAAAGGTTGAGCAGGCCTCCCTTGTCAATCCATGCACAGCTACTTGGGTGTACACATGACAAAAAAGGTTTCTTACTTGTTCCTTCTGGCTTAGTTTAAATATATAGAAGTGCACTACATACAGTTCTTCAATTTTATCCTTTGTTTCCTGAATGCCTATTTCCTTGTGTTTTCTTCTAGATGCTATATGTAGGTCTTGGAAGAATTGTTACTTTGTTAGAAGTCATTATTTCCAATTGGATTATACCGTCATGATTATCACTGTATCTCTTTTTGTTCAAACATATTGATAAACATCCTTGGTTCACTGGTTGTCTGCCTTTTTCTTACATCCATGTTTATTTCATGCAGAGCTTCTGTCCTTGAGAAAGCCTCAAAATCAGTTTGGGATTTAATTTTAGACAATAATAGCCTGGGAAAGGAGATAAGTGAAACGGTTGAGCGAGTGTTTTGTCGATTGAGTGGCCAGGAGCCTCCATTATTTCCACTTCCAAATGGAGAGCCACAACCTGATAAGGATGCTGATAACAGAAAAGAAAAAGGAAAAGGAAAGCAGAAGGAAAATGAAAACATGAATTCAAATACTTCATCTAAGAAAAGAAGCTTCAGTGAAATAAATTTGGAAGGAGCAGATGAAACTGCAACCAGGTCCTCTGATCCTGCAGCAGTATTGGAAGGTTCTGGCAAGTCGCCTATATCAATTTCGAAGACTTGACTTGCAAGTTTGACAAGCCTTTTGTAACAGAAATGATCACATCTGGTAAATATATTATATTGACACTTTGTAGAACTTCACTGCAGTTTAGATGAATCTTGGCCCTGAAGTTTTCTGTAGTATGCAACAGTCATCGTGTATGCTATACCTACAATTGATGAAATTTATTTATGAAACTTCACTAAAGTCTTTTGTTGATTAACTGATTTTTGCTCTTTAAACCTGTCAAGGTTGATATAGGAGGTATAGGAATTGCAATTTGCATATCATGGTATATGCCATATAGTTTGAAGCCATTTTGTTGGCATTTAATTTTACAACATAATTCACTTTCCCAAAAGCAATTAAATTGCTCAGGGTAAAATTATTCCCTGCTTAAAAATGACCTTCAAAATTGTAAAACCTGCCGGTTATACAATTTTTAAGTAACTTTTGACTGTTTTCACCAGTTGAATTGAGACTTATAGTGCGTCATTATGAATATTCGTCCTTTATTAACTGCATTGTTGTGACTGAGAGTGTACATATTGATTATTACATTAGTTTTTCATTTATTATTACATTTACCTTTTTTGATGATAATTATCTTTGTTTTGGTTACATGCTTTGGTTAAGTAGATAGTGGACAGATGGAAAATAAAACACATAATAAAGGAAGTTTTTAAAGTTAAGTTTGTGGTATGCTGTTATATCATTTTGTTCTTAAAATTTCAATAATTAAAATATGTTCCATTAGAAGAGTGTTTTTGTAATTGAAGCAAGTAAAATTTTCCAATTGAGCAATAACTAAATTATAATTATAAATCAGAACACTAGCCTTGAGTTACATGGCTTCATTTACAATTCAATTCTTTCAAGAATTCATGAAATTAAGGTAAATATAAATTATAGAACGTCGAATCATTGGCTTCATTCTCTCTTTTTGGAGCGCGGGATGCCTACAACTACAAGCTCTGCAATTGCTTTGGGAAGATACTTTCGTGAAAATTGTTACTATGGTTAGTATTAGTAGCTCAATATACTATCAAACATTGAAACCTTAATATCCAGGCACCTTACACTCGTTGCTTTCTTTGTTCAACTATAGGTACGGATGCAAAATTGCAAATACTTTGGAATACCCTAGCGGTTCTTTAGCAACGAAGGAACCTGTTCATTTTTGAGTCTTTACAAATTAATGAAGGTTAGTGCCTCCAGCTTCAACCCTCCAAGTTGGAAGAGTTGTTTCATTTAGCTTGATCTGATCATCATGGAGTCAGATTCTACCTGTACCCACTGCTCAATTTCCTTTGGTTTTCGTTTGGGTATGATCCGATTATTTTATCAAATAGAAAAAACAGAGCAAAAGATTTACCAAAAATAAATTATCTTTATAGATGAATTCAGCTGACAACTCATATCTATCTATAGTATCCATTTGAGGAACTTTTAAACTACAAGTGTTAGTTTCTTAGCCAGTGTTCTCCCACGGAAAAAGTGAGGGTTTATTAGAAAACTTATATGGACACACACTACCCTAAAAAGGTGATAAATGGATATTTTTTTTTACTCTTTCATCTATTTTTGTAGTTTAGTGAGATAGAGTCATTAGTTTATATTACTCCTTTTCTCTGATGACATTATTTCTTCTGCTTGTAATTTAATTGATAAACAATATATTAAAATATAATTTTGATCTCCTTATTTTACTCAATATGTAAGTTTGGTCTTATAAAAATAGAGATATTTGGTTTTATTATTTTTTAAAATTAAAGATTTTGATTCAACTGTCAATGTTTAAGACATTAATAATTAATAAGAGAATATTGTTATTAAATCATTGACGTAAGACTATGATGTTATTTTTTTTAATTAATTTGATTACTAAAGTATTTAATTTAATTAAATATTAATTGTTAATTTTTTAAAATAACTTAAGAATTTAATTAAAGACTTAATTATATTTTTTGACCCTCAAATTAAGGGCTTAATATCTTTTAGTCCTCCAAATAAAATTTTATAATTTTAAGTCTTCAAATTTAAAAACTTTTTAATCCTTTTGTCAGAATTTGAAAAATTAAAAAAATGTCATTTTTTAGTCTCAAATTTTGATAAAGGAACTAAATAAAACATTTTTTATAATTTAAAGGATTAAAAATATAAATTATTATTTGAGAAAAAAAATATCTTTTAATTTGAGACTAAAAATATAATTAAACTTCAATTAAAAAAGTCAATATTATAGTGTCATGTAAATGATTTAATGGTAAGCTTTTACTTATTAACATCATTTTGAAAATTGATGATTGAATTAAAAATTCATGATTTTGAAAAATAAGGGAATCAAATATATTTTTTTTTACAAGGGACTAAAACTGTAGACTGGGATTAAAATTGTATTTTAGCTTAAAAATATAATTATTCAAGTCAATTAGTCCTAAATAAAAATTAGAGCATATTTTAGTGTTTATTATACTCGTACCTTTTGTCTAAAATGTTTCTGTTGTCTAAAATGTTCCTACGTGAAGATGTGTTGGCTCCATTAACACAAATGTGTCACTTCATTAATACATTTGTGCCACAAAGATTGTTTTTGAAATTAAAAAAGAAAATTATAATATTTCTTCAATTTGTCATTTATTACACTGACACTCCTCAATTTAATATTTTTATGTTAATGTTAATTATTGTTGATTTAAATATAAATTTTTTATATTTATATTATTGTCTAAAACTAGATCCAAATATACATAGACTAAACATATTTATTATTTATTAAGCAAAAATGATCACGTCACAAACAATATATATGAAATATTTAATTCTTGGATGTGTGAAATATATTTTATATAAGTGGTGCAATAAAAAATAAAATAAACATGAAAAACTTACATATCTAAATCATCAACAATTAACATTAACATAACGAGATAGATTCGAGTGTAATTTACTCTTAGTTTAAAAAATAATATTTTTATTAACGAAGTCAAATATGCAAGGATGTTTCTATAATAAAATTTTAAAATCAAGGGAGGTAATTATATAGGCATTTTAGACAAGAGAGTTTAATAAGTCTTATCTTAAAAGAATGTGAGTGTAATTTATTTTAAAGATTATTAAAACGAAAGATGCTTAATCTTGATCAATCTTTCAATCTCAAAAATAGTAACGAAAAAGTTGTTAAAATATAATTTATTATTGTTGAATTAGATTGATTAATTATATTTTACAATAATTTTTTATTTTGATGTGGTGTGATGCTATTTTTATAATATATAAGATTCACATTTCAATAAAGAAATTTTTTTATGTGAAAACATATTAATATATAAATGATAATTGTGAATATTTTGTACCAATATATAATTAATATTTTTTTAAAATCATATAAAAATTATAACGTGATTTATTGTTAATATCTTGATTAATCAAGTGCACTTAAAAAATAAAATTTTTATTTTGGTATATCTACTACTGAAATACTTAAATTTTCTAACATCTACGTTGTACTAATTAAACATTTTAATATGAAAATATATTAATATCTAAATTGCGAGAGTAATAACTTTACATACATATATGATGAAGTTAATTAAAATATAACTTATTATTAGACTTCAAATTAGTTTAAATTCAATTTTAGTAGCAAACAAGAACCGTTAGCATTAATATATAAATATTTTAGTGTTGGTGATTATTTATATGAACATTATCTCATTCTGCTCTACTCCTTTTCTCTTAGTCACTTTCTCTTTCTATCTGCATTACAGAACTATCAATCTTTCCTTTTATTTTTGTTTCTTCTATTTATTTATTTTATAATAATATCTTTTACTTTTCTTAGATGACGATGGATATTTTCTAATGAACCTTTCATTTGGAAGTAATGTTCTAAAGAACCTTTCATTTGGAAGTAATGTTCTAAAGAACCCTTCATTTGGAAGTAATGTTCTAACGAACCCTTCATATGGCAGTTAACTGCTAAGAATGAGTTTATGAAGTCTTGAGCCATTATTTAAAGAATCCTCAACTTTTCCTTCTATAGAAGTAAAACAAAACATCCTATTGTAGTGTATAATATTCCCGAGAAAATTTTCATGAATCAAAATGCGAGTGATCAAATTTTACTAAAGTTCATATGATAATTGGGCTTTCCGTTTCAATTTATAGTAACACCCTTTACTTTTTAAGACGGGATATATCACAAATTTTAAGGACATACTATCATGATTATAAAACAAAAGGATCTTCATTATATCATTTCAAATAAATTTCATTCATGTTTTTGTCCTGCAAAGATGTATTAAAGTGAGTTTACGTAACTCATTTTAAAATTTTATATTAAGGTTTAATTTAGTATAATATAAAAGCAAATTTGTTAAAGTAAATATATACTAGATCATTTTGTTAAAATAATTTCAAACTGTTGTACTAATATCAACAAAAACCTTATTTCATTAAATGAGATCGATTATATAAATTACACGACATGGGTGAGTTTGGTTAAAATTAAATTCTTAAAAATATTAATTCATCATAATTTTTAAATATTTTCTTCTATTGTGCTTGGTCTTTGTTTTTTCATGACGGTAAAATTCATCTCTCTTCATCGAAACTTTTATTGACGTTTCATGCATGTGGACAAAGCATTTTAATTGATCTTTTTTTTTTGTCACTGTTTCTACCAATATCTCTTCATATAAAATTATTGTATACTGTTATTTCTTGCGTGCTCAAACATTTATTTAATATACTCGTTTTTGTTAGTCTCTCTTTTAAAGCTCAATATGCATTCCCATAGAGCATAGCTAGTCATATAACAGTACGGTGGAATGTATGAGCCAAATCTTCTGTTATAAGCATTGATAAAAACTTTAAGTCCGCTTTCGATATTCTAAGAACAATTGAGATCGTATCAAATTATTCCCATAGTAACTGAAAAATCTTAGTTAAAAATTTTACACCGGTACCAACTTTTATATTGTAAATCAATTAGAAATAATATGTTGTTATGATTTTTAGAATATTTATTATAAAAATTCACAAATCTATCGTATATGATGGTTTATAATTTAATAAAAATGTAAACTGTTATACACTATTAATATATAATCTATTTTTTCTTATACAAATTTAGATGATAGCTGAACTTTAACTAATAGGTATTGTTGTGCTAGGTAGCTTATTTACTAACATCGTTAATATGTTTATATTTTAAAAATAATTTAATTGCTAATGCATTGCATAAGTGTAAATACACTGATTATACTAAAAAAAATTACCATTTTTTATATTATAAAATTTTAAAAAATTATAAACCATTAAAATTTAGCAATAAAAAAGTTTTTAAATTCCTAAAACTAGGTTGAGAATAAAATAACTAAACTAAACCTTTCTCCCAAAAACTAAATAATAACCAAACAAGTTTAAAAATCATTGTCATCAAAAGGGACCCCATGCATGTAGTTGAAATTGACATCACTTGCATAATGTTGCCCTGAATGAGTGGGTGTATTCCACGAGTTTTTATTGGTAGGAGGCCAACCATCTTGTGCAGCTGTTGTGGTAAGACTGGTTAATGGATCAACCATTTCATTACTTGACCTGATAATATCCTCCATATGTGGGTTGACAAATTGAATGTTGGGGATGTAATAGTCTCTCGACGTGTCATGAATGTGCCCAGGCAGTTGACTTTGTACTCCAAGTCCATTTTGTGTTAAGTTGCTTGAACTTGGCAAATTCTCCTTTGAAAGTAAGGTGTCATAATAAAAGCCTTGACTCCAAGTTAGCATTTGATCTTTAGTAGCCCCGTTTATACGACAGGATCAAATTAGGTGCAGCATGAAATAATATAAATGAGTATCATGATGCTTTGATTTAACCTTGCCTAAATTGTTGTAATAAACACAATTGTTGTGAAAGAAATGAAAAGTGGTTGTCACCTGAGGTTTGGTGAACTTCTTGAGGTGAAACCACAATACGTTGTTGCACATTGGCTAAGGCACTTTGTGGTCCATTTACGTGCAGATCATGACTATAAGAATAGCGTGCTTTCCTCTGATTTAAATATGAATCAAAATAAGCAGAGTTGGAACTAGGAAAAGGTTTTCGACTCAATTCAAACAATCGGTTATTGCATTGCAGTAGGTTCATGTAGTGTTTGTCAAGAACACCAGGATCAAATTCAACATAGTGTCTCCTGGGTAAATTTTTTTTTTTGTCAGTAACAAAGATGATAAGAAAAAGAAAGAAGGAAAGAAAAAGATTAAATTATGTTAGATAAAGATGTGTAAGTTGATTACATATCAGGTATGTGGAAAGTATTTTATCATTTCATGTGAGTAAGTAAGGACATTTTTCTTTAAAAAAAGAAGAAAATGTACAGTTTAAAAATATCTACCGATATTCTGAAGCCTCACCGTTGGTGAAGTCTTGAGATGTAGTCCACTTAGTTTGCTTTCTGGGCATTGGTTCAGAATGGCGAAACAATGACGGGACTTTATTTAACTGAGAAAAATGAATTCAGGCATATGATTTTTATATTAAAGTATGTATGGCAGCTATAAATTCATCAAAGGAAATTCATTATCATCATTACAATCTTAAATTAACTATTTCATATATTTAAACAGTCAAATAAGGATATATAAATGGTTTTATTATATTTTATACATATTCTCCCTCTTAAAAAAGTCCTTGGAACTTCAAGTGTGAAAAATGCATTAACTCAATTTTGTTGTATGCTAATAATTTAATTTTAGTTGAAAAAATAAAGGACAGTAAGGATATCACTTAGACAAAAAGGTAGGAAGAACGTATATAATAATTCTACTGCATTCCTTAACAAAAATGATACTAAAACATAGAAAAAAAATTACGAAATCTAATTAACGATTAGCAATTTAAATTATTTCATACTTATTTTTGTTTAATAGATGCTTGAAAGCACTTAGTTTTTAGATTTTGTTTTTTAAAAATTCTTTCGTGAAATTGATAACAAAACTTATATATAAATTTGAACCCTCGTATTTAAATAAAAACGCTTTTAAGAGAGTAATTTTGAAAGTTATTATTGAATGCAAGTGATTTTACAAATCATTTTCACTCTTATTGAATCATATGTCTTATTATAGTATTATATATATTCAGTTTTTTTAAATATATTTCTTAATTTTAAATTTAATTTGATTTAACTAGTCCAAATATTTATTTCTACAATTTCACATCACTTTTTTTAATCACTTATTTTTTTAATCTATCATTTTCATCTTTACTTCTAAATTGAATTTCAATAATAAATTTTAAAATAATTATAAATTTTAAAAATAATATTATATCATAATATAAATTATTTACTATATATTTAAAATATAATATATATTTCAAATATTTATTTATTATAAAATTTAATTATAATATAAATTCATTTAAAAGAATTTATTTAAAGTTTGATGATCATATATTGATATTAAAAAAAATTTACATTATAAGCTAATAAGAAATTATTGTTAACATGGCTTTTAATGTAATTAATATAAAAATTAATAAATTTATCATATATAATGATTTGTTATTAGCTGATAATTTAAAATTATTTTATATCATTAATTTTCTCATTTATTTATTATAAATTTTAGTTATGTAAATTAAACATTTTTATACATTGCATAGACTAAGATACAAGTTAGTTTAAAAAAAAAAATCCAAATAAGAACATAAATAGGGAATTTAAATATCTTGACTTTTAATTCCTTCATAAAAAAATGACACATCATTTTTAATTCCTCAATTATTTTTTATAATTTAAATATTTTACTCTGTTAGTTTACACCTTTAATAATTACATTAATTTAACACAATCATATAATGAACAAAATCGATAATAATTACGTTGCATTTCTTTATTAACAAGTATTTTATCCTGCAAAATTTTCTTCATTAATTTCCCTAATATGCTCTTTTAGACCTATTTGTATCACAGAAGTAAAAATAAAAATTGAAATTCTTGAATGAATAACCATTATATTAATACATTGATATAAGATATCCATTTTTTTTATAAAAAAAACAGCACTTATTAATTAATAAATACGATATTAATTTGCATTAGATTTTTTTTAAATGTTACTGTCCTGTTTCCTCAAAACTGACAGTAAAAAAATCATTTATTAAATTTTACATGTAAGATGATAATATATATATATATATATACATTGTTCAAAAACACTATAGTATGTGTGTGTGCATGTGTGTTAATTATTTTTTTCTTTGATTCGGCAAGTGTACCGATTCAATTGTAATATAGTATTTTTTCAAGTACCAATATCGTATCCACAGGGAACAGTTTCAGTAAAGTTTCTTATGTTATAAAGCTTTCTGAGTTTAAGCCAAATGAATAATGATTTAGTTTAAATTTGGGAATGAGAGTTTTCAAAATAATTTTAAAGTAAACAAAATAAGAATTAACAAAAGTTTGGTTTTTTAAAATTCAACGAGGAGATTTGGGATTGAATGTATCTCATCTCACTTTCTTGTATTTTGTATTTCAAATCATATATAATTCTCACAAT
>JAMLFT010003516.1:0-21888 GCA_026544285.1 Pachyrhizus erosus | reverse complement strand
TAACACTATAAGTTATTGAATTGTCAAAATTTTTATTATAATATTATTTAATATTATAAAAATAAAATATTAAAAATAATCTTTAAATAACTAAAATAAAAAATCTAATTTATTAGAACCAAAATCATATTTGTGCCAAAATTGTACAAAACCAAATTTTAGCTACATCTTTTTCCTCAAGATTATATTATTTTTATTTTTTTTGCGATAGTAATGAATGAAACTGTTAGTCTAAAAAACGAAAATTGGGATGTTTCCGCAACTTTTTCTTCATTTTAAGAAGGCAGATTATGCATCATATACTATAATGATGTGATCTAGGTTCTAACGAAAAGCTTCTCTAACAGGTTCATCTAGTCAACAGGCATGGTCACGAGTTCGAAGGGTTAAATTATACGCATTGAGTTGGCGCGGTTATACAAACCTCATCTGCATGCTTCTATCGTCAATTTCATTGCCAACTCCCTTTTAATTATCAGTAGTTTTCTGCGGCCTACCACAATGGGTTCTCTAGAAGAGAACGTGTTAGGTTCATATTTTGCAATAAAACTAAATTTGGAGCATCACTTCCTATGTACCCTAGTAAATTCCTGTGTCAGCTTTTTGTTCAAAATCAACCATTAAACTAGAGCAATATAACAACCGATCTTTTGAGTTTGATTCATATGTCTTACTCCGTTGTTTGAAACCATAAATAGTGCATTGAATTTTATTGACGGAAATTGCTACTAGCATAAATGGAGGGAACTTCAACATCTCATATTCCATTAGATAGCTAAAAAAAAATTAAATATAAATTTGGTTTATGAAAAATAGTACTTTTTTATTTTGGTCATTTAGAATTTTTTTTTATTTTGATCCTTAATTTTTTTATTTTAATCCTTATTATTAAGTAATTTTCTGATTTTAGTATTTGCTATTCTTTAGATGATAACATAATGACATTAATAACAATAACTTGTTACATCATTAAAGAGTATGATAGAATAAATATATGTAATTTATTTGGTCAAAATATTTTTTAAATATGCATTAACTAATTTAATGTTATTAATTAATTTAAACAAATAGAGATTTAAAAATAAAGATTATTAAAAAAATTATACATGATAATCTTATGAAACTTTTAAATGATGTAATAAGTCATTGAACTATCAAAGTCACTATTACAAGATTATTTAATATTATTAATTGATAATAGAGATTGAAACAAAACAAAATAAAATATCTTTAAAGAATTAAAATAAAAAAAATCTAAAAGATATAGAAAATGTTATTTTTTAGTGATCAAATTGATATTTAAATAAAATAAATCAAAACTAATAGCTAATACCTCAAGCTTTATACATACTTGAGCTGCTTTTAGAAACTTTCTCATAATATAGGAACTCATGACAAGGAGTTTTGCTGCACAAGTTGCCAGCACAATACAATCTCGTGTTGAGGAAAGGGCAAATTCAAATTCGAATGTATTTTGGAAGAGTATCTATCGATGAACTCAAGCCAACAAATTAACAGCTAGTGCCCATCTTTTTTGAGCAAACAGAAAACGGAACTTATGATATGTAACTCTCCTTTGTATGCATTTTCTTTCAATATTTTTATTTAATTTCGTATCATTAATGTGCTTGTGCTAGAATAATTGTTTTGATTATAATAAATCCTTTATTTGTTGTTTTTCAATTTCTGTACATGTTGCGTTTTAGTTAGTAACTCTACCAAAAAGCCTTGGCTATCCCTGTTAAGTGAGACTTTTAATAAGGAAAAAGGAGAAGGAATGGTAAAGGGGTGAGGTTGATTTAAGTCAGTCGACTTTTGAGATAGAAGAAACAAAACGGGATGCCAAAGCCATATAATCTTTTGATATAACATAATTAAAGTTATAATAAAACATTAAAAATTATTAGATATGTGTCTTAAATGTTGTGAAAGCAGTTTTATTTTAAATTTAAATAATCAATAGTAAAAATAATAATATTTTATTGAAATTAGTAAATTAATTAAATTTAAATTTTGTTATTCAATAATCAATAACAACTGCTAAAATTATGGAATATGATTTTTTCAAATTTTTTGTGCATTTAAATACAAGTTAACTCAATAAATTATTACACTTTTATAGTTTAAAATAAAGTTACATTATTTTTTTTGTTAAATTGTTCTTCTTTTATCCTAAAAAAAAAATCAACAGTTTGGTATCGAGAGCCTTATTTTTAAGGAACCTGTGAGAGTGAGAATGGGTCATCATGGACAGAGAAACCACCATGTCATCAATTGCTCCTCCAATATTTGGTAAAGAAAATTATCAAATTTGGGTCGTGAGAATGGACGTTTACCTAGAAGCACTAGATATTTGGAAACTTGTAGAAGAGGATTGTAAATTTCTTCCTCTATGAGACAATCCTACAATAGCCTAGATAAAAAATCAAATGAACAAAAAAAATGAGAAAGTCAAAAGCAAAGGTTTATTTGTTTATTGTTATTTCATCTAATATTTTCACTCGAATCATGACATTAAATCAGCAAAAGAGATATGGGATTTTCTCTTCTTAATAAGGAATATAAAGAAGATGTAAGAATCAAAGGGATGAAAGCTCTCAACTTAATTAGGAAGTTTGAAATGCAAATGATGAAAGAGTCTAAAATAGTGAAGGAGTATTCTGATCGACTTCTTGACATTACAAATCGAGTTAAGTTGTTTGGTCAAGAGTTTAAAGGCTCTAGAATTGTCCAAAAAATTATAGTTACTTTTCTTGAAAGATTTGAATTCACAATCTCTTTTTTAGAGAACTCTAAAAATTTGACAATTGTTTCCTTGGCAAAAGTATTGAGTGCTTTACAAGCTCAAGAGAAAAAAAGACTTACGAGAGAACAAAACACAATTTGAAGGAGCTTTGCAAGCAAAGTTTCATATCAACAAAAGAACAAAAGAAAAGAAATGGAGGGTGGATCTAGAAGAAAGTGAAGAAAGTTTAGAAGGTAGATCAACATATTCGCCATGTTGACATTGTGAAAATAAAGGTCATCCTCCATTTAGATGCTGGAGAAGACCCAATGCTAATTGTAGTGAGTGTAATCAAATGAGACATGAAACTATTATTGTAGAAACAAGAATCAATTACATGGTGAAAAGGCAAAAGCTACTCATCCAGAGGAGGATAATGACTTGTTTTCTACCACATGTTTCCCTAGTAATAAATCAAGTCATAATTGACTTATTAAAAGTGGTTGTACTAACCAAATGACAAACAACAAGGATATATTCAAGGAATTAAGCATTGCAAGCACATTGAAGGTTCAAGTTGAAAATGACAAGTACATTGTTATGAAAGGAAAATGAATAATAACAATTTCAATATACTCAGGTATAAAGTTGTACAAAGTTCATTTATGATGTGTTGTATGTTCCTAAATTGATAAGAATTTGTTGAGTGTTGGACAACTAATTGAAAAAGGTTATAAAGTGTCGTTTGAAAATAAAAGTTGTATAATTAACGATGTATATGGTAAGGAAATTTTTCAAGTAAAAATGATAGAGAAAAAATTTGTTTTAAATCTATTGGAGGACAAGCGAATTTCTTTTTCAATAAAAGAGGATATGATTGAATTGTGACAAAAGAAAGAAAAATCTAAGGAAGAAGAAAAATAAGTTCGTTTTGAAATAATAACCCTCAAGTCTTCTAGTGGTGCTACTAAAGCAAAATCTATAGCTATTAGTGTGCAAAAGCACACAAACAAGTATACATAATTGAAGAAAAATGAAATAAAAGAAAAAGTTGAGAAAATTGAGCCTAGTGAAAAATGTATAAAAACTTTGAACTTAGAGTTGAAGACTATCAAATAAAAAATAAGGAGTTATGGTATAGAAATGTTATCAATAAAGATTGAAATTAAATAGTTGATTGAGAAGTTGATAGTTGAAAATGCTAAGGCTCGATCATATGAAAGAAAAACAAAAGTATTTTAAGAGGAGAAGACTCATCTAGAATAAAAAATCAAATTATTAATGTATTTACCAAACCATCTAAATCAACAAATTGAATTTTTTATAAAGAAGCTAAGAGTTTACAACTTCCAAGATAAGGAAGAGTGTTAGATATGTGTCTTAAATGTTGTCACAAAATTTTTAATTTAAATTTGAATAAATTAGTTAATAAATATAAGAATATTTTATTGGGTTGTTAGTGAATTAATTAGTTTTAAATTTTATTATTTAGTTATTAGTAACAATTGCTAAAATTATGGAATATGATTTTTTCAATTATTTCTTTTATGTATTTAAATACAAGTCAAATTCAATAAAATAATATACTTTTATAGTCCAAAACAAAGTTATACTATTTCTTTGTTAAATCGTTCTTTCTTTATCCTAAAACAAAAAACAATAAAAATATTATTTAATTATTAATGATTTTATTATAATTCAATCACAATTAAACCATTAAATCTTAAATTAATGTCATCATCAATTTAATAACTGATCCAAATTTTAAAATATTGATGTTTTAAAGGAAAGTTTAAAAATAAGGAGTAATTTGCTTCGGAATAATTTTGAAAATGTATTAGTTGAGTTGTTTATGTTGTGTTATTTCAACATTTTATGTTCTTAGTTTTAAAATGTCGTTACAATGGCTATTAACGTATAATTATTTTAGGTTTGTTTATGAAAAACTAAAAATATAAGGACTAGAGATAGAAATATTAAGTTGAATTTTAATTTGAAATAAAAAATCATGGAGTGAGAATTTCTTGATGAAGCCCAAAAAATCTTGCGAAAACCTGACACCAAGATTCTTGATCAAATTAGTTTAAATTTATCTGTATTTAATTTGGATTAATTTCATTTTTAATCCTCTAAGTATTAAATTTCTGCTAGTTTGTTCCTAACTTTTAATTATGTCATTTACGACTAAATTTTTTTCTCATTTATAATTGAGTCCCTACATATTATTTTATTTAATATTTAATGGAATTAGATGATGTGACAAACTAAGCATGATATAACAATGAGTAAATATAATATACAAACTAAAAACACAAAAAACAAAAATAAAACTAAATAATGCTTAGAAAATATATATAATATTAAATTATTTTTAAACCTTTTTTCAACAAATGCACTTATCACACAAGTAGTAAATTTGTTTGGTAAGGTATCGTTCTTCCTAATGATTGATGTAGTTAATTTTAATTTTATTCACAATTTCTATTTAAAGAAAATAAATATATCCTCGTTATGAGTGCTTGAAAACATAAAAATGCAAGAACAAATATGATGTCATGTTTAAAAAAAATCCTAATAAAAGCACAACTATTAAGAGAGAAATGAAACTATATTAAATAGCTTTCAAAAGGAAGACAAGAAGAACAAATGCATAATTTTGGGAAGAAAAATGTGAAGGAAATAAAAATGTAACAAAAAGGTTTCGAAGGAATGAAACAAAATAGGAAAATAAGTCAAGGCCATCAAATTGATGGCGATGTAGACATCAAGGCAATTGAGCTTGATGTCATCGATGGAGGCATAGTAGAAGTTGAAGAGGCCATCGAATGTGGTCTCAAGAAGGGGTTTAGGGGATCCATAAAGGTGCTAATATGAACCTAAAAAGATCTAATTATTATAAATATAGTTTACAATGGATAAAAGACTTATGGACAAAAGCAGTAGCTAACATAAGTAAAAAGACTTTTCAAAGCTTAATAATCAAGAAGATGCAAGTTAAAGAAAGTTTAACTAAATTCAAAACCAATTCAATAATTGTTTGATACCAACACAAAGACACTTTGTATGAAATTGGAGGTTCCATGACTAGGTCTAAGACGAAGCTGATGAAACAAGCTTTGCAAAACCTAATTAAGAAAGTCAAAAAATATTTAGAACAAAGTAGATTAAAAAATATCTTAAGCATTTATTATTAACATATATTTTATTTTATCTTAGAATTTATTTCCTTTATTAGAGTCATAATCTTATCTTATATTTAGTTTAGATAAAAATTAGGATTTCTTTTATATTCTCTTATATTTAATTTAAAATTTTTAGAATTTCTTTTCTGTTATTTGTTTCTTATATATAGGAACTTATGTAAAGAGAACGAACAAGTCAAATTTTTAAATGAATTAAGTGTTTTTTATTTTATGAGAGTTTTTCTTTTGTTTTTGGATTAAAGAATTTTATAGTATTAATTCTACCGACAAGTTACAGTTAAAATCACATTTCTTTAATAACTTTAATTCTACTAATAGATCATGGTTAGAATCAAATTCGTGTTTTTATTTTTATTTTTTATATTTTCAAGATTATCCTTAAGTCGATTTGTATCAAGTACATCCAACAATAATTGACCCATGCTATTTTGTTATTTTGGATTATAGAGTGCATAGGTAGTTTCACCTATGAGTTTTTCCTGTTTTATATTTTGGGGTTTGAAAGGGGAAATCTTGACGGTAACAATAAAAAGACTACGCGCAAAAGGTTTGGGATTTAACACAAGGAAATGGAAATATTTCTCTATATTGGCAATTTCTAAATCGCCTTAAAACGTTAATCTCTAATGCCATTCGTTTGAATTAATGACAATGATTTAATTTAGCAACAATTTTTTGTAACCTCCACTATCCTTTATTTATCTATAAGAATTGATGACAAGTTCTAGGAGGTTTACAATGATTCGTGCACCCTGCTCAACCTAATGAGCTAAATCCCCTTAGTA
Source organism: Pachyrhizus erosus (assembly GCA_026544285.1). NCBI lineage: Eukaryota > Viridiplantae > Streptophyta > Magnoliopsida > Fabales > Fabaceae > Pachyrhizus > Pachyrhizus erosus. Next base: position 15,175 of record JAMLFT010003516.1, on the reverse strand, counting down.
CCTCCAATATTCTAATGCCACTAAAATCCATTTACGGTGTAGTGTACTTATTAGTACACGTGTTGTGTTTTTAAATATCTTTCTATTAGTTTTTTGAAAATCACATGAAATAATAATGACCACGTTAGTACATGTGATAGCCATGTGTGCATAGCACAGGAAAGACTTTTTTGTTTGAGAACAAGGATTGTGCGTAGAATTGGTATCTTCTTTCTAACCTAGCAAGGATGAGGATGCCTCTTGAGTGTGGTCCAAAGACAAATCACAATTTTGTTCTCAAGCCATCTTTTGCTCAACATGGACAATTATGATTGTTTTTGTTGTGGATGGGAACTTCATTGCGAGGTGTGGTGTGGAGATAATAGCTCCTAGCTCGTTGAATGTTCATTGGTCAAGCAAGATATTTTAAGATGTTAGCATTGATGAGTATATATCAAACTATGATAGTTTGTGATTCATTCTTGTAGTCAAATGTGGGGAGCAAATCTACATATCCACCCTTTCTCGTGAGAAGCTGATTAGCTAGTTGGTTGTGGTGTGACTTTATCTCACTTCGTAGGATTTTTAGCTTTCTCAATGTTGACATGTAAAGGATGTCGATGAAGCTTCCTTAACTATCAACTATTTCTTGATCGTGAAGTTTGCTACTTCGACGGTGATCACTATAAGATCATCTACGCAAGGGTCTACGCCTCAAAAGTTTTCACCAATCAAAGTGATTGGTAGCATCCTGTTCATTGTACAATTGTCTACAGTGTTGACTAATCGTACAAGATGGAGGTGCCTCTTATGTGTTGAATTGGTGGTTCTACCTTCTACGAAACCCCTAACAGTAGTGTTGATCACTCGTTTTAATTTTGACTCATCTTTATGTCTTTGTTCTCTTGTTTCCTCTTAAAGTTGACTCTCTTAACCAATACAGTTGTCATCTCGATCTCTCCATTAATCTCGACCTCCATTCCTAGAGGAATCAAGCTAGTAAAAAAATTATTTTAAGTGTTTGGCCTATATACGATTATCAATTTTTTGCTGAGAGGTGATGTGATATTTTGTGGTGTGTCCACAATTGTGGTGATATCGCAATGTTTAGACCTATTTACATTGTAAGACATATTTCCCTTCATTATGGGTGGGATCAAGTCGTCACTAAAATCTCAAGTGTGAAGCTTGTTCGTGTTGGCAAGTGGCTTCTTACATAAATTATTAGAAAAGGTTTGTGATCATTTGGTGACTCCCAAGCTTGAATCTCGAATGATAAAAGCTACTTCGACAATTCTTTCCATAAATACTTAAAGGGGTTCTTTTTCTCCTTGTCGCCAGTTGCCAATGCTATCGAAGTCTGGTGATGTGGCCGACAAGTAGTGAATTGTGTTCCAAATCTCACCACCAACATCTCAAAGCAATCAATCAAGTTTGGACATAGTGTCACAACTAGGGTCACAATGGGACAATGAAAAAGGATGGTAAAAACATAGGAGTCACCACCATCGATATTTTTTTTATTTTATGGAAAACATTGGAAAACTCATTTTAATGGAAATGGTATTTAGATATCAAGAAAGGATTCATAAGTCAATTACATGTAAGAAAAATATCAACACGTTACACGTTAGTTCTAAAATAGTTGCCTTTTAATTAAAAGTGTAAAATTCATATAATTTTTTTTATTTTTCCATAAAAGTGAATAAAATTATTTATTTATTATTACAATTTAAAGAAAAGGGAAATGTAATTTATTTATTTAAAAGAAGAAATTTTTATTATTTAAAACAAATTTATTAATATAAAAATTATTATTTTTATCTTTTAAATCAACAAGGATGGACCTGCTTCTAGGTATCTAAATATACAACAATGAAACCAGATTTATGTAGTTCTTTGGGTAAAAAAAAATGTTTGTGTAGTTTTTTAGTTTTAAATTTTTTATTTTTTCTTTTTCGTAGCAATAAAACAGGTAGTGAATGCAAAATGATTATTAGTAACAACCAAGAGATTTCATGAAAGTCAAATAGAAAGTAGATCCAAAATATTTATAACTAATAACTTTTATTATTAATTAATTTTGTTATTTATTAAACTCAAGTTTTCATAATAATCAAATAGGAACTGGATCCAAATTATTTTTATTATTAATCACTATCATTTTATAAAGTTGTTATTTATTAAACTAATGTCTTAATATAATGATTATTATTACCCATTCTCATTTTATTAAAGTAAGGTTTTCATAATAATTCAATAAGAAGTAAATCAAAAATATTATTTCTTATTCTTATTTTGTAAAACTTATTATTTATTAAACTGAAGGTTTTCGGAATAATAAAATAAGAAATGAATCCAAAAGATTATTATTTGTTTTCTTATTTTATGAAACTTGTTATTTAATAAACTAAGATATTAATAATAATCAAATACGAAGTGGATCCCAAATGATTATTATTAATCACTTTCATTTTATAAAATTAAGATTTTCATAATAATCAAATAGGAAGTGGAGCCAAAATGATTATTATTAGTTGCTCTTATTTTATAGAACTTTTTATTAATCTAAGATTTTTATAATAATTAAATAGAAAGTGGATCCAAAATAATTATTATTACTCATTCTCATTTTATAAAACTTGTTATTTATTAAACTAATTTTGATATTTCGTAACCAATTAAATATAAATCTTGCTAAGTAATATCCTTAGAGTACTAATTAAGGAATTGAAGGAAGAAAGATTTTATTGAAAATCATGTGAGAGTATAATTTAAAATTATAAAGTGCATTTTTATGAAATGACATTGTCATAGCAAATATTCAAAAACAAAATTTGGTAATTATACATTAACACAAAAAGTCATTACAATACAACATGTACGAATATGCCTTCATAATTTTCTAATTAAGAATGCCACAATCGAGTTAATTTAAAGAAATGAATATATCATAATATAGAATCCTAGTCTATTCATATATTTATAAGAAGGACTAGAAAATTTAGAGTAGTGACTTGATTTAATAAAACTTTAGCATAAGACATTCTCGAAGAATCCTCTTCCTTTAGTATCACTGCCATTAGCATCAACAACTCTGGTCAGTTTTTTTGCCATGTCTTCACTATGCACATAAGAATGCCTATGATCTTTCACTGTTAAAAAATAAAATGTTTGAAGTGAGTCATTTTATCACTCTAAAGCACGTACATGTATAAGCAAAACACTGCATATTTTTCCTCACAAGTCATTCTTCACTAGTAAACCTATTTTCTCCACTACTATTAACATTTGAACCCTCATTGCCTCTTGACCATCTTTGTCATAGAGATTTTACATGAACGTACATTCCTTTTTTATTTATGTTTGACAATTGGAAAAACATACCCTAGATAGTAATTAGGACAAGATACTCTCAACCAACTATGTCAATACTTCATATTCGTCGAGGATGTAAAAGTGACTACGTGAGTCCCTCAACCCCTATAATGTATCACAACTTGGTACCTTACACTCCCTCCTAAGATTCCACGAGTCTATAAACATTCATCAAGTATCATATTGTAGTCAATCCATTTATCTCTATCTTTTTAACAACGTCACACACGTCCACTCCACGTAGAAACTGACAACTACCTCCAACACTATCACGACAACATAGCCTCAGTCAACTAGTACTAGCATGATGAACTCTTTAAAGTATATCGATCTATCACAGTAGATAAGTAATAGTATTTTGAGTCATTGTTTCACACAAACTCTACGATCTCAAACTCTGTTTTCATCAACATTAATTGGACTAAAAGATCTCAGGCTCCATGGCCTCAACAACATAAATCGAGTTCAAACCCCAAGCTATACGACCTCATCATTATCCCACACTAGGCTTGAAGACCTTAAGTTTTACGACCTTTCAATTGCTTTACAACACAATCAAGGCTCGTCATGCATCAATGCTCATGCCATACTTCTTCTCATCCATCGTTAACATCAAGTATGCCAAAATACATCACCAACATTCTCATTTCATTTCTTGAGACAACTCAAGCAATATCTTGCCTAGAAAAGATTCACACAATTCAATCAACAACACAAACACTTATAAAATAGGTCACATGTGGTTAGAGTCCACTATTATGAATAATTGAACAATCACAAAATACTTAAGTTAATCATGTAGTTTATATTTAATTAATTGTATCCCATCATCGTATGAGATTTATGTCTTAATTAAATTTTATGTTGCATAACAATTAAACTAATTCAAGTTGTCATTTTAATCTCTCACATGTCTTTCTTATTTGAAATTGAAATATTTGTTCCATACAGACTTCTCAAAATTTATGAAGAATATGTATTTAATCAAAATCTTGTTGTTAAATTAATTCTTCGCTTTTTGTCAGTTTTTAAATAATAATTAAATTTAACACCAAAGTCTAGTGCCTTTGAGTCTTTTATTTTCTTCTAATAACCTAATTAATATTAATCTAACTCACTTGACCATTTTATTCTCGTGTTACCATTTTAAAAACTCAAATTTGTAACTTTTACTAAATTCCTGCATGTTACGTAGAGCTTTCAGAAACATACTCATCAGAATGCGCTCAAATTTTGTGAGGAGGTTCCTAAAATGAAAAGGGATTAAAATTAATCGTTACTTTAATTTTTCAGCATTGTTTAATAACATTTTAACGTAAAATAGCTGGTGCCCCTACACATTCCAAAACGTCGCATTCAATTCGCTAAGTTGCTTTTTCTCATACTAATCAACATCCAATTTATATGAAACTTTTTCATACCTCAGTTATTCCAAACAACACTTTGTTTCAATTTTATGCAGTGAAGGTGAGCTTCCCAAGAGTCCCTTTTGGGTCCAGTATAGAGTAGAAAGGTTGAGGGAACCTTTGGAGATGGTATATAAGTGTGGGAGAGGGAGAGAATGAAGAAAATGAGAGGAAGGCTGTTGGTTGTGAGGCTGACATAGATTTGGAGTAGAGGGTCCTAAAATGTTGAATTTATAGAGGAAAATGTTAGGTTTGTTGACTAACTAGAAGGGGGTGTCTAGGTTTGACCCTTCTAATCCTTTCTTAATCCTTCCATTAAGCTTAATTAATTTGTTTAATGTGTTACGTAGCTTCTACACTACTTAATTAATTTTATCCTACTTAGCTTTAATCTTAGTCTAAAACTCTTTGATTAAATGTTAGCACGTATCTTTAATTATTATAAGGTCATTAATGAGTTAATTTTAATAGCTAAAATTAATTAACTCAATTAATATTGGTATCTCTAAATTAAATTTATCAATCTTTAATTAATTTTTAATTTAGAAAAATCAATATTTAAATTTCATTTATACACTAATATAATTTTCACTCTTATGTCGTAATTATTGCACATTAGTTCAATTAGTATAAAATAGTTTAATTAATCCAAATTAGTTCAAATAGGATTAGAACCTCATTTATTTTTGTTTAAGCTCTATTAATTAATTATATCATGTCTATATTCATTAGAGTTATTTATGTGTTTGTTAATTTAATTGAGATTAAATAACCTTTTAGTCACTATAAAATAGATGGTTTTTTTTTATTTTAGTCCTTTAATTTTTTATTTTTTTTTGCATAGATTTTGATTTTGCAAATTTTATTTTATTTTTGTTTTAGTCTCTATTAAGGGATTAAAAAAATTAAATGACTAAAAACAACAGAAAAAAACTTTAAAAATTAAAATAAAAAAATATATTATTTTATAAGGATCAAAATATTATTTAAATCACTTAATTGTATGATTTAAGACCAAACTTTCTCTTATTACCAAATTATCATTTATGAGTTAACTTATTTAACATTAATGATCAAGAACTAAATTAATGAGCTAACTTTAATTTTTTTTTTAATTAAACTTGTTCATCTTCAATTAATTATTTATCAAGCATGTTTCAATTATGAAATATCACATAGACATACACAAATCTCTGTTTATCCAAGTATTTTTCCGTCAATTTTACTTAATTAGTGATTATTTCATTAATTAAAATTAATTAATACTACAATAATATCTATTTTAAAAATTTGAGGGTGTTACAATTAACATTTGTCTTAAGTATAATAGTATAAAAAATATTTGAATTAAAAAAAAAACTAATCTTCAATGAAATTTTGGGAGACATGCATAACTTAACTTTCCACAAGTTTCACTTTATTATCTCAAAACTGGAATAAGCTAAGGATCTATAACTTTCTCTTACAATTATATCACTTTCTTGAACCAGTGGCACACTAATAAATAACCAACGTGAATTATAAAATAGAACATGTATTCATTATCAACATTTTCATAACAAGAAAATGAATAAATGGAAGGACTGCACTGCTGCTACGCATTAACCAATTAGAAGGAGTGATGACTATGCTAGCCATACTGCATGTCCCACCACAAAGTTTTTAGGAGATGGAACAAAATCATATACACAAGCCAACCAATATATATTTACATCACTCAACGCATATAATAAACGCACGTTCCAATGTAAAGCATAGAAAGGAACAACAAAAATAGTTAATTGTGTGAAATGAACACATACGAATAAACAATACTCTGTCAATCCCTGCACAAATGGGTTATTAATTGCCAAACCAGAGAATAGAGACTCATCAAGTAAAAAATAACACACTAAACTTGATAAAATAAAATAAAAAAAACAAGACAATCACGAAGCATAAAGGAAAAAAAAGGTTAAAATATTGCAACATTCAAAAAAGAAAGCAACATTGAAGTATTTCCATCAAAGAGTTATTTACAAAAGAAAGATGGTGATACACCAGTTCTATTTAATATTGTTGTTTAGCTTTGTGACATTTACACACACTGTTGTGACAAAATTTTATGATTCAATGAAAAGGAGCAACAAAAAGTAAACAAACGCGTTCTTAGGAGGTAAGACCCAACACGGAAACTATTTATATACTTTATTATTACTGTTCTAGCTTTGTATTGCAGGATTAAAAACATAAAATAGATAAGCACCATAATCAGAAAAGAGATTCAAAAACCGAGTCACTATTTACGAACAAAAAGAAAGGCAAAAACTTTATTTATTTACAAAGCCATAAAACAAAAAGGATATTAGAGGGATACCAGTGAAGGCCTTCTCCCTGTGCAAGAGCGAATATTAACTTTTTGAAAGAGGAAAAAGAACAGAGAGGAAGAGAGCCTCCCAAAGACAACCCACCTCCATTAATAGTGCTACAGTGATTCCCTTCCCTTCCCTTTTCTGTGCCCTATTTTTTCCACCTCCCCAGTTTAATAGAATTGTCCTCTCCTTAAAGGATTTGGGCCACAAAATCTGAATCCATAAATCACTATCCTTTCTTTTCATTATTTTTCTTAGTCTCTTCTTTTTTTATTTGGATAAATAATACTTTTTGCTCTTTTCTTTTTAATCCCTTTTATGTTAAACTACAGTTACCTATTAATTATCATTATTTTTATTTTAATTATATAAAAAAAACCACAAAACAAAAACACTTTTCATTATTACTATCTATTTAAAACTGTCCTAAATTTCTTTAACTAATTAACATTTTCATTTGTTTCTCCTTTTCTTATCATTTATTATTATTATCATTATTATTTTAAAAAAAAATCCTAGACGAAGTTGAGTGTTGACAGGTAGTCAAGTGTATTAACTCAAAGTTGTCCTCTTAAGGGAAATAAGGAAAACTTTACATACAATGGCGTCACGGTTTGTGTATAGATTTACTTGAGTAGTGTAAGTATCAATGTGCTTGTTAGGGTTCATCGTGTGGTCATACCGTTCTAAAGTCAAATTTTCAATCTAGGAATATCCATGATTTGTCTACAAATGGGTGCCTCTGAGTACTTCTCGGAGTCGGGTGTGGTCTAGCAGACGTCTGAGACCAAGCCTTGTCTTGGAAGCTTACATCTTATTGAGTGTGTTAGGTATGCGCTTTGGTTACCTCATGATCTTCCTAGGTCTAATGCGTGGACACCCATGTTGCTTCTTCCTTAAGGTGGCGATACTAATTCCAAATCTCAACTTTCTCCTTCCTCTGGGCCTCTATTCCGTTAGTGTTTTGCTTATGAACCGCTTCACATTCACGACATCAACACCTGGATAAGAGGATGGTTCTTCAAAGAGCTTTCAGCATCACCCATGAGTTGGGTAGAGGTGACCTTTGATCACCATTGGCCTTGTTTCTACCAAAGTCTCATGACTATAGGAAAGTTTTCCTAGCCCTTATGGTAGGTGCCAAATGTACCTATTATAACGTCTGCTCCTCATTCTTCTTTGTGTATGGCCTTCTTCTTTCTCTCCTTTAATTGCAATAATATTTTGATGCTCAAGTCAATCAAGTGTTGTAAAACCAAGTGAGTGGATATTGTGATTAAAGTGATTAACCTCATTAGGTAATCTCCTTATATATTAGAAGATGCTATTTCTTATTTAGGAGAAGATAAGACAAGATTACTTTATCTTCTATCTATAAAATTGGGAATGAATTTCAAATATAGTGGTGGTATACTATTCTTTTTGTTATTATCTTTAGTTTTTTTTGTCATTCTTAATTTATGCAACATCATCTGCATTTGGGCGATAGTTACTCAACAAAGTGAAAGGGTGTCTGATAGGTATTCAAACTTTCCTAGTACACTTTTAGATATGGACAAAGAATCCAAATTTAAAGCTTGGCCTAAATATGACATGAATAGACTAGAATCACAGTACTGACAATAGATCCTTTACTATCACCCTTGGGGTTTTGTCCAAATTAGAAAATTAAATCCTAAAATTAATACTTAAAGGCAACCCACCACCAAGAACAAATCTAGGACAAACACTCAACAAGACATGTCACAATTATTTGCTTTAGCCTCAACCTAACCTCAAGGTTCACTAATTAATGTTAATATCTAAAGGATGAGTGATAGTAATGTTGTGGTCTTGTCAAATGCATTAGATTTTCTTTTACTTATAATATAAGGTACAATATAGGTTATTCTTCTTAAGAACACAAGTGGTTAAAACAAGGGAGGTATAATTTTAGTTAATTGAAAGCAAGCAAAAAATAAACAATAAATGGAAAATCAAATCGATTAAACACCAATTCAATATATCCAAATCATGTGGCATAGTTTATCACAATTCAAAGGTATTAGAAATTCTCATGTAGACAATTCAAATTTAATTAGATAATCACCTAAGGTGTAATCAAGAAAATTGAAACACAATCACAGTTCTTAATTAATGTTAATTCATGCAAAAGCCAATTGACATGGAAATGGGATAGTAGGATTGTGTTATTATAAGCAAGTGTTTAATTTATGCATAGGTAAAAAAAATAAAAAGATTACAACAATCCACACACTCAAATGAGATAAGAGAGAAGCTCCAAATTGGATGAATTGACCAAAGTGGGGATTAAAGCTTACATCCATAGAAGTATAGGTTTAAGAAATTAAATTTTAAATTTAATAAGATAAAATAGTGTGACGATGACACTAATAAAATGTTGTAGTGGATATAACTTTGTCATCAAACATCAAATCAACGAAGAAAGCACTACAAAAAAGTTGTTACATAGCTACACGCACTCTATAGTGACATAATTCTTTGTGTCACTTTAAACTACTTTTGTCAACAAATTTTATTTTTCATCCATCACTAAAATTATATCTTGAAATATTTTAGGATGGACACAAACTCAACACTTTATTCTTACACACAATCAATAAAAATTTGTCAAGTGATAAAATATAAAAAAAAATATTCATTATTTATTAAATTTAATTTGATTTCTTCTAATAAGGATATGACATAATGAGTTTCCTTTAATAGAGATTTAATCTTATGAATATATGATAAATATTCATACAATGCAAAAATTTCATTTTCTTGTTATCATTTGTTTATATAAATGAAATAAATTTTTCTCTAATTATTCTCTTTGAAGATGAATCAACTTAATGTAACCTACATATCCTTTTAAGACATGAAGATGTACTTCATTATTTTTGTGGTATCTATGTTTAATTAAGCTCTTTAGGTTTTTTGTGAATTCATTTGATCCTTGAATGCTTAAATATATTTTTATGATTTAAAATTTATGTTCTTTTCTTATGATTTTAACGATTAGACCTTTTAGTTCTTTTTAAACGTCTAAGATCATGAAAAACAATAGTCAATTGTTTCACATAAATAAAATTAATAGAAAAAGAATCAAGATAAGAATACAATATGAAAAAAAGATAATTCAATTTAAACAACCATTAGTTAACAAAAGTCTAAGGTCAATCCTAGATACAAAAGAACTGTGCATACAAAACCATGGAGAAAATAAAACAAACAGTGAGGAACATCCAAACCAAAGGTAGAAAAAAAAAAAGAGGAAGAATTGTCTCCTATGCATAGAGTTGTCGTCCCTGTAGGGTTCAGTCTCCATAAATATAGTCTAAAAGTCTTATTTAAATTAATGAGCCAATGTAAATCTAGACCCTGACAAAATAAAAACATAAAATTATTGCAGGTACGGGTAAACTCAATTTGTTTCAAAGATTACTTGTGAACTTTGTTGCCTAATGCCTAAAGATGCCACATATTGATTAATAAGCAATAGGGAATTCATAGTCTGTCCATGCTATTTGTTGCCTTGTGTTTAGAAGCGTAGCATAGTATTAGTGTATAACTCTCTTTTACTGTATTATAACTAAACTCTAATTAGGCTTAATTTTCTTAATTAGACAATTATAACAACTACAACTGAGTCTCTGTACAATAAGTATACCGTATAAGACTCTAGTACAAAAAAATTCAATATCCAAAGAGATCCATAACAAGAAATTGAATACTCGATGAGAAGCAACAACTAAAGCTATGAAAGAGGTCACACATTTCATGATTAGAAATAATAAACTATAGTCTTTTTTATGAATGATATAGGATCTAAAAAAGATTCAAGAATTGTTATCATAATATCAAAAGTCAACAAAATGATGTTTCAAGGCTCATATACAGCCAAAAATGAAAAAATTAAAATATCATTTGACAAGTAACTAAACCTTCTAAAAGTCTAAAAGTATAAAAAAAGTGTCCTCCTAACACTAATCAAAACTTTATTTGAAAAATTAGAAATATATTATGTTTTTCTTTCTCTAATAAAATTATCATATCTTAAAAATATTTATAACATTAATTAAGAATATTAATTAATAATATTAAAAATATATAATCTTTCCTGGTGTCTTTTTATTTAGATTCTAGAAAATTTTATTTTTGCTTATATATAGACAAAGTATATGTACAAAAAGGAAAAATTTTTATTAAATAAAAGTTTGAGAATTTTTTTAATTTCTCAACTTTTCAATATTCTTTTCGAATCAATGAGTCGTTAAAACAGTTTTTACGTTCCATCACGAATGCTGCATCATTTACCCACCAAATATTGAGAGTCATTGACAAGGAAAACATGGTGAGAATTACCCTTAGCACCTCATCAATGGACTCCTGTATCATATTACATATAAACCCTGAGTAGAATAGGATCAACATCTTCATGTACCAAAGCCGCAAGGACCTTACTAGGTTTAGCAGCAAGGTTAGAGTCCCTCGAAACGTTTGTAAGAACACTTCAATTGTACTGGCTCACACTATACAACGCACTCTAACCACTATCACGCGCATTAATTCGCAATAGATACACATGCACAGCCTTTGAAATCAGAAATCTATTTAAGGAAGGAATTCTTCTCTTGAATTCATTATGTCTGTACATTCACAGGCAGAAATTGATTAATAGGTGCATCCCACGACAGAATTGATCAAAATTCATCTGTTCATGAATGACACGGATTGACCAAACCCTCGGAACTATTGATATATTAGCCTTTACGCATATATCAGTTTCTTTAAAAAGCTTGATGGAGGCATAAAGTGAAAACGCTAATAGGCTAGCTAAAATACGAATCTTTCTGCAAACATCTTCCTACAATCTCGATGACATGGGACAAAGGCAACATGCCCCAAATAGTATAGGCTCAGTTATCTTTTTCTATGAAATTATTATGCAAAATGCAAGCAAAGTGGTCCATGAAAATACATGGTTCTTTTAATTTTCTCTTTTAAACGGGTAAGGTAGTACTAGACCCCACCTCGTACCCCTTCAAAATTTTCCTTCGTCCAATCCATAATCTTTCAATCCCAATAAATATGGTTGTTTGTCTATGGTTATATATTATCTACCTGATCGATGACATACCAACCAATTCCTATTGTTTGTCCTTAGTTATGTTCTCATCCTCACATCTATTTGGTTGTTTCTTGTACATACTTTGTCTTTTCGTTCCTCCAATTTCAAGTACGGATCTTTGGCATGAGGTGAAAACTGTAGGATAACTTGGACATTTAATAAGGAAACCTTGAGAATGAAACATCATCCTCCCAATTTATTTATGAAATCTCAAGTACGTAGACGGGTGACAAAGGACTCGAGTGGTTCTTTTCATAAGGATGTAAAAGCGTATGTGTGTACATTTGTTTTCAGCTTATCATTTATAGTGCTTGTCTTCTGTCTTGCAAGAAATATCCACCCTTATTATTTTTCTTGTCTTTGTTTGTTACTTCTTGTCTATTCAAATTGGGCATATTAAAGAGCTATATATGGCTAATTCAAGGACGAGTACGGGTTGAAAAATAATTATAAGTGTGCATTGATTTGGATTATTTTTAAAAAATAATTAGTTTTTTTCGTTAACTTTTTTTAGCAAACTTATCTTTCACACAATATAATTGCTGAATCGGTTTCTTAATTACCTATGTAGTTAATTGTCCATGGTGGTTTCTACTTTGCATTTAGCTTTTCCTATTGTGAAGAAGATTAGACACCACATGGTTCTTGTTTTTTTTTTTTTTCAGCCATAGAAAGTTTATTTGATAAGGGGCATAAGAGGTATCTCAACCTTAGTATATGAATACATGATCAGCATCAACGTTCCAACAATTCCTTCATCCACATATTTTACCCAGTCACTACCTGCATCATGATACAGAAATATATATTATCTACATCCCTACCATTACCATTGACATATTTACTTTCAGATACTCCATAGAATTTGTTGACCATTGACTTCATGACTCTAGGTGAGAACATATAATGCAGCAGACGTATTAGAAGAGAAGTTAATCAAATTGTAGATATCTTGACAAAATTCAGATTACCTTCACGGGTTCAGTTCAAATTTTTTGAAGTGGCACCTGCTTTTATTAGTTTACCGTTATTAACTAATACTCCGGGGATATTAGTTGTAGTCTTCCTGTAACCCCAAAAAAAAAAAAGGTGATGTAATGACGAGATAAAAAAAAATTGTAGAAAAAGAAAGTATCAATAATGTGTAACTCTTGATTATCACACAACTTGTATGCACTATTCATTAATCTTCATACACGTACTGTAATATTGTATTACTTGATTTTACGCACAAGCAGACAATCGTTTATAACCAACATGACATTAGCGAGATAGAATTAGGTTGAAACTCAGTCTCAAATTTGAATTTGGTGAATAAAAAATATATAATTAAAAAAATTATATTAAAAATAGTCAAACATAAATTAATCGTTAATAAAAATAATGAATATTTTATGTCTATAACATGATAATTCAAAAAGAAAACATTCACTTATATTAAATTTACAAAGAGGTACGGTAAGGAGGTATAAAATCAAATAATATTTCTTAACTAACAAGTATATTTTAGGATAGTGGATTAATTATTTAAATAATTGTTGATAATAATTTTTTTAATATACTTTTTATTGGTGATAAAATTTATCAATAATTTATTAAATAGGGAGTAAAATTTATATAATCATTTTATGTTTCAATAAATTTCAAATGACAAAAAAATGTATTTTCAATATTCTTATAAATAATTTCTCATATATCATCAATCATATAGATCAACTAACACAATTGATTTAACTTAATTAATAGTCTTAAGTTCAAGTTCTAAATATATGTAGATTCATTATATATTTGAAGAAAAAAAATTACTATCCATAATAATTATATTCAACCTGAACATGATTATCTTTCCTAAACATACATGTAGTTTTAATCAAAAAAAGTATTATTTATTCACTAGTAAAAAAAATATAGTTTACATCGTTTCTTTACATCAACTCTTTAATAACCAAAATAAAAACATGTGCAGTGACATTTTTTAAAACATTCTACATTTGTTATTCTTATAATCAAAGTAAAAAGATTTTTAACATTGGTTAAAAATCAACTAATGTACAAAGTGTCTTTTTATTTTTAGATTAATTATATCTTTTAACCTATGCTAAACCCACCTCTTAAACAGATTATCACTCCATCTTTGCAATCTCTTCTTTTATAACCCCTTTCTTCAAAATTGTGGGCATTTTTTCACCAAAGACTTGAACTCCTTCAACCCCAAGATCATAAACATCCTTAAGACATAATCTTTGCCACTGTGTAAAAACACTCAAGCCTCACATAAAAAAATCATCTTCACCATCCTTTTGTTGTCACTCCTACTACCACTCTTTAGATCATTCCCAATATCATTAGGTGAAGGAGGTGATGCCTTCATTCTTGTGCATCAACACCACCTAGTCCATTAATTCTAGTAATGTTAACCTCATATCAAATGTTATCTAGTCACACATGTGAGAAGGACATGATCGAGGGTCCAGTGAGAGTGAGATTCATGGGGAAGCAAAGAGAGTTTTAGGATGGGGTTAGGGTTTTAAGATGTGATAAGTAAGGTTATGACCAGGATCAACGTTAGGATCCATCAAAAAAGCAAAGGATGAGTAACAATAGTGGTCTTTGTTGATGTTTGGTTTTGGATGATATTTGTTAGATAAAATATATTTTTAGTCTTTCATTTTATCTTGTTCTTTATTTAGTCACTCTTAATTTTTTTACTATTTTTAGTTTATCATAAATTATTATATTCTATTTTTAATTTATGACGTTAATTTCAACTGATAAGTGATAATAAACAAAATTTGTGTTAGAAAATTTTTTGTTTAAGTTTCAATGTGATTTTTAATTAGATCAAAAAAATTTGTAGAATAAAATTTTCAAAAATATTCAAAATAATCAAAGTCTTGAACACTAGATTTTTAAAACTACTAAAGATC